>JAVYIG010007222.1:0-105349 GCA_035222895.1 Strongylocentrotus droebachiensis | reverse complement strand
GTCAACTTCCATCATGTGTTTGCAACTTCCTTATAATTAGAATCTTCTTTATCACTCCTGTATTGTTAAAATCCTTAAACCTTGTTTTCCCCCCTAAAATGAAATGATGGTGAGTGGTTTTTATTATTAATACATATTTTGGCTTTACTTTCATGTATCCAATCATTATACATCTTTCAAAGGTGTTTACAAATATGTATGGTTGAAAGTACACCAACCTTAAAATCTAGCATAATACTACATCTTTTTATCAAAAGCTTCAAATTAAAAATGTTCTCTCTGTTTTGCTTTTTTTCCTAAAGGAAAGTACCAACAACAAAACATTGTAAGCATGGTATAAGGGGAATAACTAATAGTATTGGTAATAATGCTGATAATAAAATCACATGAACTTGCATACCATAGCCTGCTTTGAACATTTTGTGATATGATATAAAGCTAGTAGTGTATGATTGATAAAATATTGTTGGCATGCGGGGAAAATACGAAAAACAACAACACTTTGATGAGAAAAAGTGTGAGAGGCAAAAATAAAACAAAGTGAAAAGGTTAAATAGAAGAATGAAGAGAGAAAGAGAAGAAGGGGGAGCACGGGAGAGCAGAGAGAGGAGCGTGAAAGAAAGAGAAAGAGAGAGAGAGAGAGAGAGAGAGAGAGGGGGGGGAGGGAGGCAAGGAAAGCGGACAAAAAAGAGAAAGACGAGTGATAACAGAAGAGACAACTTAAGGCAGAAACGGAAAGAATGAAAGAGAGTGAGAGAGATGGGGTGACCAAGGTGATGCAAGAAATGAGGATCATTTGAGATGGAGAGAGGAGAGCAGAGAGGTGTATTTATCTTACCTTTAAACCTATGGCTAGGACGGTCTTTGTATATGCTAAAGGCACTGACAGTGCCTTAAAGGGCCACTCTAACCAAAACGGGCTAAAATGAAGAAAAAAACAAATATAATAATTTGACGGAGATTCCGAACATGACAATGATTTCTCTTAGAAATCATCAATAAATCTGGAATCTAGCTTTAAAAATGACGACTCAGAACGCTAAGAAAAAAGCCCAGTTTCGGAGCTATATTGCGCAACTGTTTATGACGTCACTGCAGGCGCCTCTCCGGTGAAAAGGAGGTTGGTTTAGGCATCGACATGTCTTTAAAATGGCAAACTATGATATTAATTGGAACAAAAAAGACATTTATCCGAAAAATTATATGCACTTGATAATCCCAGTATACGTTTCTGGCAATTTCGCCATTTTTAATGTAAGATCCTTAGTTGTAGGTCGAATCGGACATGCCCGCAATGACGTCAAAATTGAATGCGTCATCAAGGCCACGTGACCGTATTAACTCTTTTCGAGGGGCGTAGCCCAGCAAACGTGAGAACTGTGAAAAGTGGATGGTTATTATCATTTTTCGGTCAATTTAGAGATTTTTTGAAAAATCAGAGGCTGGAATATTAAAAAGTAGAGGTGTATTCATGTTTTGAAAGGCTATGTTAGTTGGGTTAGAGTGGCCCTTTAAAAGGACGTCACAGTGCCTTAAAAGGACGCCACACGTAGCAGTCCACTATGTCGACGTGCAAATCTAAAAGTCCCTATTGCCTCCGCCGCGGCTACTTCGTTGCGGAGGCATACAAACGAAATTTTACAAAAACAAAACAAACATAATATTACACTGAAATTCGTATGAAAGGAATATATAGAAAGAGCACTCGATCTGAATATCATCTGCCAATACTTTTGTCTCTTCGATACAGACGGCTTCATGCCCTGTGCTGCCCTCAGGAGGTGGTTTTGACTCACTCTGATCACAAACACATCTTCTGTGACTGTGTTGTTTGATATCATACCCTTTAATATTAATATTGAATTAATGATATGCATTAGGGCAAACAAAAATAATGTGTTTCTCGTCCGGTCTTTCTTTAAAAATCAGTGAGGGAGGCCTTTACTGTTATTTTTTAATTTTTTAATATTTTTGTCAAGATGGCCGCCATTTATAGAATGTCTGCTGAGACAAAGCTTTTTGATCATATATTGTATGTATGTAAAATAGATTACATTTTATCACATAGGTTTGTCTTCGATTTGTCAAATCAGAAACAAAAATCAGAAATTAAATGATTTTCTCTCTCTTTCACAGACCACAGACAAGCACTAAATATTAAAGTGCAAAAAGTTAGTGCTTGCCTGTGGTCAATGACTATGTACTACATGTACAAACAAAACACAGTGGCACAGCGGTATATCATTGTTCTTTAATCAATGTGCAACGTTTAAACTACCGAGAACTAGTATAGAGATGTTAAAAATATCTACAGTGCAAGATGTCAAAATTAGTTGTCAATGACAATGATTATAGGACCTCAAGATTCAACTACAGTAGCATAGCTACCTCACATTCGACGCCTTCTGATGACGGCTTAAAAATATTGCTATTAAAAAAGCTTGGTTTGGGCTACAGCACTGAGAAAAATGTCATAGTTTTACAAGTTTTAGTCTCACACTCTTTTAAATACTGACATGAGGAAAGTTAAACATTCTCGCAATAATGCATGCAGAATATACAGTGCGTCCCAGAAAAAATGAAACCGAGAAGTATCGATGTTCTATCATAACTTAATCACAACTATAATTAATGAATGATACATATTTGGAAAGCTTAGAGTCTCCTCTTTCATGTGATGCTACTCAGATAATGCATATTTCACGCATGAATGATTAAAAGCAATTTGAAGGAAGGGAACCAAAAGACATTTGGCGGGCGGTATCTGAATTTCGAAGAAAAATTCACATTTCTAGAAAGTTGAGTTTCTGCCCTTTCATATGACACCTCAATCAGGAAAAATGAGCGAGGAATGACAAAGTTCTGTTTGTTTAAAGAAGTGCTTGCATTTCCATAATTTTATTAAACGAATTCGTTTTCACTGGCTGTCTGCCATATCAATAAACGAAATTAACAAAAGACTTAACTCCGTTTCGTTGACAATCAGCCGTAGACGAGAGTCTTCATGCATGGCTGATTGTCAACGAAACGGAGTTAAGTCTTTTGTCAAATCTGCTTTTTGCTACGGCAGGCACCCAGTGAAAACGAATTCGTTTGTTAAAATTATGAAAATGTAAGGGCTACTTTAAACAAACAGAACTTTGTTATTCCTGGCTCATTTTTCTTGATTGAGGTATCATATGAAAGAGCAGAAAATGAACTTTCTATAAATGTGAATTTTTCTTTGAAATTCAGATACCGCCCGCCAAATTACTTTTTGGTTTCCTTCCTTCTAATTGCTTTTAATCACTCATGCGTGAAATATGCATCACATGAGTAGCATCAACTGAAAGAGGAGACTCTAAGCTTTCCAAATATGTATCATTCATTAATTATGGTTGTGATTAAGTCATGATAAAATATCGATACTTCTCGGTTTCGTTTTTTCTGGGACGCACTGTATGTATCAAAACTCTTAGTACCTGTTAGTTTTCAGTGACCTAGGACATATCCGTTTAAAGGCGTAGCTGTGCACTGGTCAACCACATTATATCGTGTAAAATATGTATCAAGCAAACCTGAGAAAATTTTAAAATCCTTACATTACTGCATGTTGTGAACTGCATGTTCTGAACTGAATAAATAAATAAAAGAAATGAAATAAAACATTAAAAACCAAATACATTCCTTGACCGACAAATTAAAATTGTCTTTTCCTTATGAAGCTTAAAATATATATAGGATTTATTGAAATAAAAACACATCAAAAACCAAAAGCAAACAGTCCGAAGACTGACACCTGTCTTGGCTACAAAGTAAAATTTAAATCAAATATACATAACACAACAGCAGCAACGAATACATAATTAAGTTACATAAGTTAAAATATCCAATAACTAAACTATCATCACTAAATATTGCAATAACATATAAACAATAACAACGAAAGTATACATCATTACAATTACATCAATAGAGGACTCTCGAGCTGTGTAATAAGTAAATCCCCCGCGGTGCATTCTTTGAGCAAGAGATGGCAACGCATATTCAGAAACTGTTGTAAATCTACATAAAATTTCAAAGTTCGAACAAGGATAAAAAAGATCCAATGTATATTCTATAAACATACAATTTGTTGTACGTCTCAATAATAATCGGGAGCGCCAGGAGGGTCAAATCTGACTGACATGAGCGCTATACAAGAACCCACTATTATTATTATTATTATTATTCTACATAAGAGAAATGTTAAACATCGAATTTCTATTTTGTTTTAATGGATGGAAAGTTTGTATTCTCTTTTTTTTTGCAAGGAAATACTCAGTTTCTTTTTGTGTCTTGGCAAATGATTTAAATGCAATCTTAGTTGGTAAACTACTCTTGAAATTACAGGTGTATATAAAATATTTTAAGAGCAGGATTAAATATGACAAGAATTTGTCAGAAGGGGTACCAAAAAGCATTTCAAAAGTGGTTAAATTAAAATTTGAATCAACTTTGAGGTTAATTAAGGTTAACACTTCATTCCAAAGTGGTGTTATAAACCTTCTCACATTCACAAAATTGATTTTATACAAAAATGCATTCAAAGCAATAGCTTTATGAAAAACTTGTGAAATAAAAGGAACGTAAACGAGTATCTATGGTGCAACAAAATTATTAACATGAATCTTATCCCACTTTTTATCTTGTGGTACTGTGAGTTTATCATGCCAATAATCATATCGATTTTGAGGAGTACACTGATTACGAAGTACTTTGTATTGATATAGGAAGCCTCTGTTACATTTGCCCCGCCGTGAACTGTCGCCGGTTTCCCCTACATAGTTTATGGGGGAAATGTTTATTTTGGTCGCGTGCCAACAAAAAGGTGCAGTACCCATGGTATCCTTTGTTCGAAATTATATAAACTTGGTACAAAAAAGAAGAAGGGGGGGAGTTGGAATCTACCCCCACCCTTTTATGGTTATTATGGGGCGAAGGGGGAGGAGAGTCGCGGAGGGGGAGCGATGGCAGTGAGGGTTTTTTTTTTTTTTTTTGGGGGGGGGGGTACCTAGATATAGTTTGGCCGAGGGTGTGCCGCTCAAGCCTCGAAACCCCCACACATTTTTAGGGGTCTATTTTTCTCGAAAAATTGTGCACATTTTTGAAATTTTGAAAAAAAACGGACCCATTTCTAATGGTATTTCCGTTAATAGCGGGACCCATGTTTAGGGATTTTTTTGTAAAAAAGTGACCCATTAGAGCGGTACACCCCCGTATGTTCTTATATGTGAGTCCTCCCCCCACCCGGGACTCAGTAGGGAGGTGGGGCGTGGATAATTATAACCTTTGGACAATTAAGACACAGGTCAATATAATTATGTAGCTTCAAAATATAAATCTGGAGTTTCACAACAATCAAGAAGTAAAAAGGCATATACTTTCACTTCACACCCCCTCCTCTCCCTCCCCTCTCTCTCTTTCCTCCCATCTCCCTCTACCCCTTCTCTCTCTCTCTCTCTGTCATAATTATTTATACCATGGAAATCTATCTAGATCTCTATGATGTATACACACACACATACACACACACACCACACTCAATCACTCTTCAATCTCTACCTATCATAGTTCTCTTCTTGCTGTACTTTTGCCATGAACCCCCTATATTATATATTTGGTTTGCTTGTATCTAAATTAAGGGGATAATCTAGATAGGTATTTTTACTTTTATTATTCCTCCACTTAATTGATTGGACATGTATCGTTTTGTACACTTTTATTTTATGTTGGGTGGAAATAAATTCAATTCAAAATTCAATTCAGTTCAATATTATTTGTCAGGGGTCATCAAGCTTTGCTTATCTTGGAGCCTTGGCAAATTCTGTATGAACAAGTTTATTTCTCTTTATATGTCTTTCAATTATATTGAGTTTATATCATGTATTCAGAACTGAATAAATAAATGAAATTAAGTATTAAAATTCAAATAATTTTCATGACTTACAAATTAAAGTTGTCTTATTTTAATGAAGCTTATCATGAACAATATAAAGCTAGGCTATGAACAACATAGATTATTTTATTAAGAACAAATCAATAGACTAAGGACAAATTATAGAATTGTAATAATGGATTGCTTTTAAGAAATCCAAGCGCAGAAAAGTTTGAAACCCCACCCGGGTCTACCCGTATGTGAAGCCGGATATATTCTCAAAGTCGCAAGCTTCGGCATTGATCATTTTGTCAGGCCATGTCGGAGGCAAGATCGTATGCGGGTTGTTTGTTGATGGATGGCTGGCGCTGCGGTTTAGGGAGAACTTAAACAAAAATAAAAACCAATATTTTGTCGAGGTCATAAGTGTATCCATCATTATTTTGATAATCTATGATCTAAATAAATCTTCATTACATTGACAAATATACTTCATTTACCTTAAAGTCGGTCATTAGATGAAACAAAAAACAAAAGATCCGCCCGTATACAGGTATCTCTATTTCTTTTTCTCATTGAATAAAAAGTCTCTAAAATCAAAACAAGGTTATCAGTTACCAAAACATCTGGCCAACCTCATCGGTCCTATCAATCATTACACTCGGATAAGAATGATCAAAGACGCAAAGATGGGGAAAGTGGCGAGGAATAATTCCATAAAAGGGAAGCCATAATCGCTTCGAGTCAGGGGCGTACGCAGGATTTTTTCAAGGGGGGGGTTTTAAAATATTTTGCTCCCGAAAATTTGAAAATCGCGCCGGCCGAAAAGTCGCTCAGTGGGGGGGGGGGGGAGGGGGGGGGTAAGAGGACACTTTTTTTTTTTTTTTTTGGAGGCCAACAAAAATCGCAACGACTCAGCCAGCCGAAAAGTCGGTCAGTGGGGGGGGGGGGGGGTGGTAAGCGGACACTTTTTTTTTTTTTTTTGGAGGCCAACAAAAATCGCAACGACTCAGCCAGCCGAAAAGTCGCTCAGTGGGGGGGGGGGGGGGGGGGGGGGGGGGGGGGGGGGGGGGGGGTGGTGGTAAGCGGATTTTTTTTTTTTGGTCTCGAAATTTCAAAATTTGACCTTTTTCTTCCTTGGGGGGGGGGGGTAAGGTCACCTTATTTAGGTTAGCCGTGGGTATAATTTTTTTTTTTTTTTTTTTTAATAATTAAAAAATAAAAAAAAAAAAAAAAAAATAACCAAAGGGGGGGGTTTTTAGGTTTTTTAGGGGGGTTTACATACATAAAATTTTCAAAGGGGGGGGGTTTGAACCCCCAAAACCCCCCCCCCCCCCCCCCCCTGCGTACGCCCCTGCTCCTGTACATATTTGTAGCTAGTGTATGAGCGGTCGTGCACGAGGCTAGGGCGTACGAATAAGCACTTTTTGAAATGTAATCACATTTAATGAATAAGTCTTTATTAAGTACCTCAATAACAGTTATTTTATTCACTTCTTACAAATAAATGCATTTCAATAGTCAGAATGCAAATTGCATTTATAGTTGTGGCTTGGTATTTGTTAAAATATGTCTATTTTTTGGTTGAGATTATGATTATTACATGAGAGCTAGAATGCAGAGCTTTAAAAGTAAATCAAAAACAATTTTGTATTTTAAATGGATGTCAACATCAATCACAGGGACCTTGCATACTTTTGACGGATCCCCTGCCGTATATTAACGCGTAAAAAATATTTTATGATTGATTCGACTTCGACTTCAAATTGATTAAAATGTGACTTACATGAAATTAAAAAAGACAAGTTAAGGCTCCAAAAGTGGAAGAGACCCCGTATAAATCACAGGGACTATGCATGATTTTACCAACAATTTAAAAATGGGGGGAGGGCAGTTTTTTTTTTTTTTCTTTTTACATTTGAAAACGTTTGCTTTTATTTTTGACGGGATGTATACTTAGGCCTGTACGTGCTACGTGCTACGCATCGATTATTGTGCACTACTATATGCTCTCGTGCTACTAGAGTAGAGACTCATTTGTCGTCGCTCAGTAGAGCTCTGTTGCCATAGTAGTTGTATGTGACCCTTGAGAGATGTTACCTTAGTCAGCTGTGTAGATGAAGCATTCGGCTAATGCACTTTCGTAACCAGCCCACCTATGATTAGGGTTAGGGTAAGGGTCAATTTGATTTAGGCTGAATTCACATATCCTAACCCTTTCCCTAACTCTTACCCTAATACCATTCGTAATCCTAACCCTAAATAACCCTAACCGTAACCGGAACCCTAATTTTAATCCTAACCCTAAACAATCCCGTGCGAAAGTGCACTCTGGAAACGAAAGTGCACTGCGCTATATACTCATTCATACCAGGTGTAGAAGATGTAGATTTGATATCTGGAAGAGACCTCAGTAGGGGCATTTACACTGTCATCCAAACACGCCAAAAAATGCCAAACCGGAGCCTGACCGCGATGTTACCAAGGGCAACTACGCATTACCGGCAGAAATGCCAATTCCAAAACATTCCAAATCGAAGTGTGATCTTTTGGCGTGTTTTGGCGTGTTTTGGCGTGTTTGGCAAGTATAAACGCTCGCAGTTGTAACATCGCGATGTTAGGTGACGTAACTTTAGGAGCGGAGCTAGATGTCGTCCTTAAAGAAAATGATAGAACGATATATACAAAGAATAACATAAGAGAAGGTGATAGAAGGAAGAAACAAATAATAACATAAGGAAAGACAGAAAGAGAAAGTGATAGAAGGAAGAAACAAAGAATAACATAAGGAATAACATAAGGAAAGACAGAAAGAGAAAGTGATAGAATGATAAAAACAAAGAATAACATAAGGAAACACAGAAAGAGGGAGTGATAGAATGATAAAAAACAAAGAATAACATAAGAGAAGGTGATGGAAGAAACAAAGAATAACATAAGGAAACACAGAAAGAGGGAGTGATAGAATGATAAAAAAACAAAGAATAACATAAGAGAAGGTGATAGAAGGAAGAAACAAATAATAACATAAGGAAAGACAGAAAGAGAAAGTGATAGAAGGAAGAAACAAAGAATAACATAAGGAATAACATAAGGAAAGACAGAAAGAGAAAGTGATAGAATGATAAAAACAAAGAATAACATAAGGAAACACAGAAAGAGGGAGTGATAGAATGATAAAAAACAAAGAATAACATAAGAGAAGGTGATGGAAGAAACAAAGAATAACATAAGGAAACACAGAAAGCGGAAGTGATAGAATGATAAAAAACAAATAATAACATAAGAGAAGGTGATAGAAGGAAGAAATAAAGAATAACATAAGGAAACACAGAAAGAGGGAGTGATAGAATGATAAAAAACAAAGAGTAACATAAGAGGTGATAGAAGGAAGAAACAAAGAATAACATAAGGAAAGAGAGAAACAGAAAGTGATAGAATGATTAAAAAAACAAAGAATAACATAAGAGAAGGTGATAAAAGGAATAAATAAAGAATAACATAAGGAAACACAGAAAGAGAAAGTGATAGAAGGAAGTGATAAAGAATAACATAAGAGAAGGTGATAGAAGGAAAAACAAAGAAAGGAAAGATAGAAAGAGGAAAGTGTTTGCATCGGAGTGCCGCGCATGCGCATTACCAACTGAAACACGCCAAAACATCACTGAGCTTTTCAGTCGGTGATGTTTCCGCACAAGTGTAAACGGGTGCGCGAAACATCGCGACTTTTCAAAATGAGGTATTTGACAGTATAAATGCGCCTAGTGATGCGGTCAAGGTGTGGTCGGATGAAGGCACAAATATGGAGGTGAAGGATAGAGAAGTCGTTTCTAACGGTCCACTCTTTGTGGGTTCAGTGGTCGGTGAGTCTGTAGGCGTGCATTCAGGAAATGTCAATAGCGTAGATCCATCTGGTGGGTTCTGGAGCATGGTCGGCGTGTTGCCGATGCCACAGTGAGAGCAAGCGGTCGGACCTCCATAAGTAGACTAAAAGAAGTATCCATTGAAGCTTACTTTGAACAGAGAATCTCCTAGACCTCATGAACCCAAAACAATAAAGAGCACCGATAAATCAAATGAAGATATAAATTGCCGTCAATAAGGCATACTTCGCTTTGCTCAAACTGATTTAACTTCGCTTTAATTAGAGTTTTGTCTACAACTCTATCACGGATGACTATGCTCCTAGCTTCTATTCTTGAATAATTAACCATGAATTTGAATTAACTGGATGAATCAAGATAAGTCAAACTCCATCTCTTTCACATCTAACATCGTACGAGAATGTACATTTCATACTGGGGCATGGCTAGGCCTTTACATGTGGGTGGAGTTGAAAAAATTGCGGACCAGGTAGCTGCAGTCCACAAATCTCAAAACACGCAAAACCACAATGAAAAATATTATGATCAAATGTTGCAAAATTATTATAATGATGTTGATCATGGTGATGATAATTACAGTAATAAAAATAATGTTAATGGAAGAAGTAGTAGTAACAAATAGTAACAACAAAGAAAAAGAGGATAATGATAATACAGTTAATCATGAAATATGTTACAATAATAAGTGTAATACGTCATAAGCAATGGTAGAACAAGTAATCTTAAGTGTAATGCTATTGATTTCATATCGGGCAAAATACCCGAATTTTACTTAACATTTATATAGAAAGACTAGTATTCAAACGCAACAAACAAATTCGTATAAAACCATAAAAGGCTATGGTCATGACCATTCAAAATGTCCTTACATCACCCAAACCGTGCAATTATTTTAATTAAAAGATACATCACATGCGTATTCTACAGACTGGACTGCATCGATAAAGACTATTCCAACGTCAACCAATATAGCTTCGCCTAGGTTTAACCACCAAGAGAAACTGGGTGGAGAAGTTAATAAGATTAGCTAGGCAATCAAGCACGCCTTACATCAAACACCTCATGGACTCTTTTTCATTACTGGATACATCACATGTGAATTCTACAGACACGACTGCATTGATAGAGATGAAATCAAAATAGCATTATAATGAATGATGCTGCAAGAAATGCAACGAGGTCTTAATGCTTTTACTTGAAAGATTTTAGGAATATTAATATATTGCGTTATCTGAGGCCGTTATAAATACCTTAAGATGGTTTTGCTTCCTCTGACAAAAATCAGATTTTGTAGAGATATATTTTATTGTTCGATGCAGTTATCATTCATATATTTCGTTATCTGAGACTGTTTGAATTGAATTGAATTGCATTTCGTTATTGTCATGCACAAAATAAAATGAAGGCATAAAAATCGTCTTACGGCTCACATTTGTATAAAATATAAAAATACCTTAACATATCATAGACAATAACTACAAATAACATAAATAACATAACAATGTAATATAATTTAACCTCTCTATTGAGAACCAGGGGAATTGTTTGATTATTTGTACTCCCCTAGCTCCCAACAGACAATACTAACTTAAATAAATTGCAGAAAATGTACATGACAACAATCAATGTCATATAACATATAAATAGAAAAGTCACAGCAAAGATCTAAAATCAATTATTCATCAATTGTTAAAAATTCCAGATAAAAACTGTTTATTTTGGGTAGCAGACAAAAACTACATGTACATCATACTGGATGGCAAAGAGGAAAGACAAGAGAGAGAACGGGAGAGAGAAAGGAAGAAAGGGAAAGGGAAAGAGAGAGAGAGAGAGTGTGTGGAAGAGAGGAACAGTTCAGTGTGAGATGATGCATATACAATTTCATTCAAAACATTGCTTTATAATAGACATTGTTTATATTGCACCTGTGCTTAGTACTGTTACATATATGACACACTGCTATGCATGCCAAGAAGTACAAATACAACTGTATGCTAGAACATGTACATATAGATGGTAGATACACTGTACAGTAAGTTGAAAGAAGAAAATTGATGTCAGATAGAAGAGGCTAGAAGAGAGACAAGAAAGAAAGAAGAAGAAAGAAGAAAGAAAGAAAAGTGGAGAAAAGGAAAGAGGAAAAGGAGGAAAAGTGCAGTGTGAGATATTGAAAATATTGTTGAATTGAATTGAATTGATGAGTCCACATGTCACTTACAAACTACCAACCACCCAGCCATAACAGCAGGGAGGACCCCCTCTCCCTTGACCTTATACAAGCCGACCCATCTTCACCCCCTGTACTTCCAGGATATGAAGAGAGAGAGAGAGAGAGAGAGAGACAGAAAGAGACAGAAAGATAGAGATAGAGAGAGAGAGAGAGGGAGAGATATATGTAGGATAGAGAGAGAGAGAGAGCAGAAGAAGAAAGAGGAGAGAGAGAGAGATAGAATGAGTGGGTAGGGGATCGTACTCGGGGTGGACAGGGTCATTCATCTACAGAAATTGTTGTTAAACACTTTCATTGTACTCGGGAGAAAGGACCTGCCGAACCTATCAGTTCTTATTCTAGGTAACCTAATTCTTCCTGATCTATTAAAAACCACTTCATCATGTAGAGGGTGATTAGAATCCTTCACAATCACTTGCAGCTTAGCCAATAATGCTCTTTCTGCAACATCTTCCAGCCCTTTCACAGAGACCCCAATTACTCTGCTGGCATGTTTCACTATCCTATTCAACTTTGCTCTGTTTTTCCCACTAAGGCTGTTATGCTTCATTCCCAATTCCAATTTGTTTGGGTAATATATGTGGAAAGAACAACCTTTGCATTAATTAGTTGTTGCTAGAGTTTAAAACACCCATTGGAGAAATTGCACGTTTCTCTCACATTGACCAACCAACCATCTGGCAAAGTGCCTTTTTCCTAATGCCTTTAGGTAAAAGTTGATGCCGAACGTGAATGTCGTAGAGATCCTGGTGAAGATCTGCGGTTAATGTTTTTTTTTGCTTTTCACTGTTCCACGTTCCTGGTATGCTATCCTTGAAAAAAATACAACTACACTTCCTTCTTCTCCTTCTGTTCTCATTTTCGTTATTCCGTAATGTCCGTCTATCAGGTTTGTTCATTCCAATCTGCCCCTTCTCTCTCTCTCTCTCTCTCTCTCTCTCCTTCTCTCTCTCTCACTCTCACCCGCGCGCACACACACACACACACACACACACACACATTCCCTTTCTCCCCCTCTCTCTCTCTGTCTCTCTCTCTCTCTCTCTCTCTCACAAACACACACACACACACTGTCTCTCTCACTCTCTTTCTCTCACTCTCTCTCATTATGTCTCTCTCTATCTCTCTCCACACCCCATGTAATATCTTTCCGAAAAATGAGATTATGTTTCCTATGACGGCTAGGAAAAATAATTGCTACCTGGCATCCTTGTAAATTGTAAAGCGGAAACCTCATTCATGTTCAATTTACTAATGAATTGGTAATGAAAATAATATAATGTATATCAAAACGCCACGACCGATTAAAAATTCATTATTAATAAGTCATACTCTGTTAACACACTAAATAATAGTGAAACGTAATACACAATCATACATAAAATTACTGTGGTGCATTACAAAAAAAAAGAAAAAAAAAGAAGAAAACGAAAAATCGAAATTAAATTGAAATGAATTGAAGTTAAGATATGCGGGAAAAGGGTATTGTTAGCATGTTGCGTGCATTTTTTTTATGCAGCCGTGTGCGTGGACAGGGGCGTTTGTTGGCGTTGAAGATTTTACTTACTTGAAAAGATTTCCCTCGGATACCTCCTTTTTGAAAATGACACTATCGAAAAGAATTGAAGAGTAACCAGCTAAAGGGGCAGCTGTTTAAACAGCTAAAAACCTTAAAACAACAATGCTCATAATGCAAATGTATTCTATCTTGTTTATTTTGAAAATAAAATAACATTTAATTGGACCTTTAAAGTATTATTACCACTACAACTTCTACTACTACTACTACTACTACTACTACTACTACTACTACTACTACTACTACTACTACTACTTCTCCTACTTCAACTACTACTAATACTACTGCCAATAGTTCCAATACAACTACTGCTACTAGTACTGTTAGCATCACTTCTGATCATACTACCACTACAATATGTGCCACCACAACTACCATCGCCAATGCAATCCCTATATATGAAATGCCATAAAAGTTATTTCATAAAAATAGTGATAAACTAACTGTGGGAAAGGTAATAACGTTTAGTTCACTATAAAGCTAGCGATAGAGAGAGAAGGGTGAGTCAGACACAGAGAGAGAGGGAGAGAGAGAGAGAGAGAGAGAGCTTGTCATTGAGAGCGAGGGAGAAAAAAATGAAATAAGAACAAAGTTATACAAAAAATCGGTAGAAGACCTAAATAAGGATATAGAGAGAGAACAAAAAAGAGAGAGTGTGTGCGTGTGTGTGTGTAAGGACGAGTGTGTGTGTTTCTTTGCAGGCGTGCGCGTGTGTGAGTATGAGAGAGCGAGGGAAAGCGAGTGAAATGAAGTGTGGAAGAGAGACAATAAAAAGACTTTACATTGAAGTGACACGCAGAAAGAGAGGCCGATAGAAAGATCGAGGGGAAGAATAAAAGAAAACAAGAGTTTGAAATACCTATTTAATAAAGCTTGATTTGAATTAGAAAGAAGAACACAAAGTAGTATGATTGAGAACAAAGTAAACCAGTAGAGAACATGCAAGATTGAGAAAAAAAAAGATATTTATATAAAGACAGAGAGAAGGGGAGAGATAGAGAGAGAGAGAGAGAGAGAGAGAGAGAGAAAGAGAGAAAGAGAGAGGGAGAGAGAGAGAGATGGGTGACTGAAAATAAAGTACTGATATGTCAGTAAGACCAGGACCACCAAAGTGATTCCAAACCGACACCAAACCGACCGATTATTGGCCGTTGGATCGAGGTAAGGTAACTATTTGTTCTGGTGTCAGACTTGTTGGTGTGGGCGGGATATCAATTAGAGATATATCATTTATCGCATCAAAACGTCGCATGCAGTCAGGCACTACGTTAAACGAAAACATAAACAAATGCCAGTTTGATACCATGGTGATAAGCGCCTCACATCATTTCAGCGGACTGCATTTATTGAACTCGTGTATTTTTCTCTCATTTTCCTCATGCTCTCATTGAGCATTTCGCAAATTAAACGTACCAAGATAACAGCGTTTTTAAAGCAGAGCGTGCTAAATCACCTTAATCTTGGGTCATTCCAGGGTTCTTCTGTTTTGATTCTCAATTTCATGCGTTAAATGAGCAGATTATTAGAAGGAAACTTCCAAATTAAGTTCAACGAGTTCAGTGTGTGAAAAAGGGAGAAAAACACTAGTGACTTACACATTTTGAGAGGAAAGGAGATGACCTCACTTGACTCTAATGGTTCAAGATTTGTCTCAATATACTTCAAAACTCTTTAACTCTATTGACAATATCGATCTAAGATTGGGATTTGTGAAAGATAATCATCATCATGGTTGATTTACCTTTGAGTGGACTAAGGATATTCCTTGCCTTGTGCGGGTTTTTTTCTCTGGTGAGTAAATGAAAAAAATAATCATTTTATCTCTTCAAAAACTAAAATTCAGATGGTTTGTTGGCAATCCAAAGAATGTCATAATAGAGTATTTCATGTTAAACATGTGTTAAATTTGATTACTTTCTGTAATGAATAATCGTTAAATGCATTTTTAAAATATTGTATTTTGTAAGGAATTTAAATCCCTATTGATTTTGTATATCCTTATTCACGAGTTTTGTCATGGTAAAACATTTAACTATTTCTATTCTACACTTATAAATTATCCCACATGTCGTAATCCTGTCATTGGTATTATTCTTTCCTCAAAAATCCCTCATATGAGGCCGATTAGAAGAATTGAGAAGGACATATAATAGAAAGGAAAAGAATGGACGAGATGATGATGGAATGGAGCTTTATACAACACTTACACGACACTATATTTGGTTTATGTGTTTGGTTTTTATGTGTACACCGTAAATAGGTATTATAAGACACTGATGTCTGGACATACTGTTGTGCCACGAGCACTTCTGTACAATGCTATTGGTTTGGACGCAACTCTCAAAAAGTTGTAGACTAGAGTAAAATATGCCTAGAAAACTAACAATCGTCATTTGCAAAGATATTTTGATTGATGTTACTGCGGTATGTGATTAGATCATTGAGACATAGGTTAGTCCATTTGTATAAGATGGTTTGAAAATTGTTTTTTTTTCCCGATAAAGTGCGGTGTTTGTATTCTATCGCTAATTCAGAGAAGATCAAACTTCATATAGATCAGTTTTAAACTAGGGTGTCTAGTTGCCGAGGGGGCTCCACAAACTACATAATGGTATTTCAGTTATGTTGTATATTTTCGTTATGGGACACAAATTAGTAATCACTGCTAAACCTAGCTTATGTAAACATAATGTGACTACTAGTATTATATTTGTTCACAATATTTCTAAACTTTTTATCACTGAAGAAGGTACATGTCTGACGAAACTTTGCTTGTTTCAAAGTATTGGGTTTTCATTACATTCAAAATGAATTTAGATAATACACAATTATTATTCATATCATTCAAAGTAAGATGTATTCGATCCTAATATAGAAGAAAAGGGGTATTCTGTTGGTTGGAGGGCAAAACTTGATATTATACATTCCATCAAGAGAACATGTATTTCTGCTAAAGAAGAACTTGATTGGTTAAAAGAATGGCAGAGGAGATTTCTTTTTTGTGAAACAGTGCAAACCATTCATACGGAGTAATAGGGGGTTTTCGTATGTCACGTCGACATAGTCGACGTCAAAGATGTGACGTTATTTCGGCGATTTGCGCATGCGTCGGGTCGTCTGGCGTCGTCAGGCCAAATTTGCGAACCCATTCATCGATGATTGGAGGTTCGTCAGAAAACTAGTGACCCGTCGTCAGAATGACGTCATCTTGCTACATCGCAGCGTAAATCAGAAAGTAAAAACAGAAAGAGAAAGTGATAGAATGATAAAAAACAAAGAATAACATAAGCGAGGTGATAGAAGGAAGAAACAAAGAATAACATAAGGAAAGACAGAAAGAGAAAGTGATAGAATGATAAAAACAAAGAATGACATAAGAGAAGATGATGGAAGGAAGAAACAAAGGATAAAACAAGGAAAGACAGAAAGAGAAAGTGATAGAATGATAACAAAAACAAAGAACAACATAAGAGAAGATGATGGAAGGAAGAAACGAAGGATAACATAAGGAAAGACAGAAAGAGAAAGTGATAGAATGATAAAAAACAAAGAATGACATAAGAGAAGATGATGGAAGGAAGAAACAAAGGATAAAATAAGGAAAGACAGAAAGAGAAAGTGATAAAATGATAAAACAAAGAATGACATAAGAGAAGATGATGGAAGGAAGAAACAAAGGATAAAATAAGGAAAGACAGAAAGAGAAAGTGATAGAATGATAACAAAAGAACAACATAAGAGAAGATGATAGAAGGAAGAAACAAAGAATGACATAAGGAAAGACAGAAAGAGAAAATGATTTTAAAAAATAGAAGAAAATGGATAGATAGAAGAGAAGATGAATGATAGTAAAACAAAGAATAACATAAGGAATGATAGGAAGAAAAGTATAGAACGATAAAAACAAAGAATAAGAAAAGGTGATAGAAGGAAGAAACAAAGAATATGAGGAAGATAGAAAGAAAATATGATAGAATGATAACAACAAACAATAACATTAGGAAAGACAGAAAAAGAAAATGATAAAGAATAGACAATGGAAAGATAGAAGAAAAGATGAAAGAATAATAATCGAAGAATAACATAAGAAGTGAAAGAAGGAGAAATTGAATAAGCACGTGCGGGGGCCATTACGTCATCGTGTAGAGAACGGGCGTCGACTAAAAATGAATTTGGTTATAAGGTGGTGAACAGGACGGGTGTCTGACGCCAATTCGCATCGTTAGAGGACGGGAACGCCGTCCTCGTCCACACAAACGAAAAGCCCCTATTGATACTCTGTCGACCGGGTTTAGATTATGCAATGAACCATACATCGATTAGTGATTCAGATCGTTTTATATATACATCCATAACCATTAAAGATAATGATTATACCATGGTGAATATCTATGGTCATATAGTCTTAGGCGATGGCAATTTTGGTCGGGGCAAAGGTCGTGTTAAGAGCAAGTCGACGTAAAAATGGTGAGGTCGACGTAAAGGTCGGGGTAGTGATCGTCTGAACGATGGTCGTGTTAGCTACGCCTACCTTTATCCCGACCGATTTACTCCTGGATTTATCAAGGAGTAACGCGCTGACACGTCTAGAGGGTAGCGTATTAAATTTGACCGTGTGGATGCTCTCACTTTGCACTCGGAGTATCTTCGGCCTGTCACGAGGGTTGTTTGTTTACGATCGAAAATTAGAATTCGAACGGTTTAGATGCGGAAGGTGGGTTAAGGTCGACTAGTGCGGACGCCACCACTTCCAGGGGTGGATCCCTTTAAAAAAAAAATCACATAAATAATGTTCAGTTTACTCAGAAATGTATCAGAATGGACCATAGAGCATCTTAAAATGCACGTCCCTACCCCAAACCGTAAAGACTTCGCGTTTGCAATTTCGTACACATCACGCACCCCCCCCCCCCCCCCACCCCCTTGTAAAATCCTGGATCCGCCCCTGACTTCTGGAAGTTACACTGAGTATGACTGGGTCGGTGAAATGTGGTGTAAACTTAATCGAGGCTTGTTGGTCCGAGTAAGAGGGTGTGGACAACTAATGGTGTAAGTCAAATATTCAAGAGGTATTTACTGGTGCAGAGATTAACTTCCGCTGACTAGGAAGCCCCGGTATGAACCTGGCTGATATCAAGCAGACCTAAAGAACAGTGTTTATTTTAAAAGGATATATATCTGTCTATGTGTAAATGGCACCAGTTATTCGAGGTGTGGATTAAAATACTTAGTCTATTTCACAGTTGAACAGAGAAGGAGACCGTCTTTTAGAAAGCATTACACTCAATATCATGAACAGGATTATTTATGAACATGAAGGAATAGATATATGGTGAATTCATAACCTCTCATTACGGAGATATATATGGCGTCAAGTCCATCCCGTGATTCAAGGTAGATTAGATTTACGGTTGATATCAGATACACTTCAAGATTTTATCAACAGAGTAGATATTTCCAAATGTGGGTAGTGGTCATTCAGCAATAGTGTTGTATATACGAGCTGGCAATAGGAAGAAGATATCCGAATATACCAATTGGAAATTTAATAATTCGTTTTGTAAAGATGGATAATTCTGCAAGAAATGCCAACAAATATGATTGAATACACAGTTTCAGCAGCGGATCCAATATTTTCAGAAAAAGGGGGGGGGGCGAAGCCGTAGTGCACGCGAGGCTACTGGGGAGAGCCGCTTGCTCCTCCTCTCAACTCTCTCTTCAAAGTCACTGCATCTCCCTCTTCTTTCGTTTGTATCTTTACCCTTTTCTCTATCTAAACCTTTATTTGCTTCTCAGTGTTTCATGTACGTAACTATGCTCCTCCCTCTTCTCATTCTGTTCTCATTTCCGTTGTTTTGAAATTTTAGTCTATCAGGTGGTGCATATTTGTTTTCTTTCTTTTTTTTTCTTCAATATTTTTTTTATTGATTTCAACGACACAAATTAATTTTAATAATAAAATACAGTTGTTTTTCCTTGACATGAATTCAAAACATTTTCATTATATAGATTGTACAATTGATGAAAACAAAAATGAAATCAGTTGTAACATAAAAAAATAACCCCATCCAGCCAAACACACTACTACCCCCCCCCCCCCCACCCTCCCCACCATGCGACACACACACCACGCGACGATACTTCCACTACACACTGTTCCTAGCCTCCTCAGAATAACCCAAATACATATGTTATCTCTTAACTGCCCTATCTCTCTCTCTCTCTCCCACATACACACAGAAACACTCATCTCTCCCTCTCTCTATCTCTCTATCCCACAAACACACACACACACTCTCTCTCTCTATCTCTCTCTATCTCACTCTCTTTCTCTAACTCTCTCTCTCTCTCTCTCTCTCCTTTTTTCTCTCTCTCCATACCCTCTGTAGCTTTTCGAGAAATGAGTTTCTGTTTCCTATGACTAGCTAGGACAAATAATTCTCAGTTTTAATTTACTGATGGATTAGTAATGACAAAATACAATATATATTTCGAATCGTCACGACCGATTAGAAATTCATTATCAATAATTCATATTCAGGTAATACACCGATTGCAGTATACTGTAACGTGATATACAATTATACTTAGAATTACCGTGGTGCATAAAGATAGAATTAAATTGAAATGAATTGAAGTCGAGATATACGGGGAAAGGAAGGATGTTATTAGCATGTTGCGTGCGGTTATTGATGCAACAATGTGCGCAGACGCAAGGCGTTTATTGGCGTTGAAGATTTTACTTACTTGTAACAGGGAGGTGATAGGGAAGGAGTGGAATGAAGCCGCTCTCTGTCTACCCCATGCTCCAAGCCGCAGGAAAGTTATGCGCTAATCTGCTACTGTTGACCAGGTGGTGAGATAAAAGAGCGCATGAAATATCAGGGTTTAGAATTCCTACATCAAAAAATGGTATCCCAGCTAATGTTCGCTGTCCCTTTCAATGATATCTCATCAATTTATTGTTGAATGTGTAATGGGTAGAACAAGCGAACATAAACGTGTGTAATTTTATTCTTTTTTCCAACTACAAAAATACAAAAAACACGCGAAAACACGCATTAGCAAACTTATAGTTACTTACTTACAAGCTCATGCATTCTTAGCGTGGTCAGGTAAAACAAACGAACTAACCATCTCTGATTAATTTAATACTAAAGTTGCCTAGCATGTCATAGCTGAGAAGATGAAGAACACTTAAGATTACCTTATTTATCCAGATCAAGTAACTTTCTTAAAGAAACGACATGTCGGAGAGGTACCTTGATAAATCATGGATATGTTATTTACCACACTGCAAAATCTGCCTGCTATTATTCTCAGTTTGGATTTCAAAAAAGACTTAGATTCAGTTAGTCATCCTATTGTCCTACAAATATTGGCCTTTTGAGAATTTCGGTTCTAACTTTATAAATCATATTAAGGTGCTCTAAACAGACTTAGAAAGTTTAGAGAGTTGTTAGACAAGGTTACCCCCTATTACCTTTTCTATTTTAAAATACTTTCCAGTAGTTACGATCAAAGATCATGAAGACACTCAACTCATATTGACCGTTAAGATACAACGCAATAATTCTCCAGCCTTATTAACCGTATAAATGAAGAAAAAAAAATGAAATGAATAATTGTTTGGAAAATCCATACATTGACTTTAAAAGGTTAATTAAATTACTTTAATTAAAACGAACGCTATTTCCCTTTTTTGTTGTATCTTGCTATCGTGTTACCTACGCCTCCAGGAGTATACCCGTTTATTTCGTTTTTGTGGGGCGGCCCTGATATAATAAAGAGGGAAATATCAGTTAAAAATCATTACAGTGGTAGATTGAAAATGGATACAAGCCCAAAACGTGAACAGGGTTACAAGATGCTTTTCTTCCCAATACAAAGGCTAGGAGTATTGTGTCGTATCTATTAGGTTCTTTCGGTAAGCATTTAGTTTATTTTGCAATTATGATGTTGACGCTCTCCATATAAAACCAAACTACCAATTCCAACTTAAGAACAGCTGCCACCTGGCCATATATGTGACTGGATGATGTGAAAGTCCCTCAAAATGCTTCGCACAGGGGTTGGGCGATGAAAATACAACGCATAAATGACACACACACTAACTGTGAGTGTGGAACATTCTTGCAATATATGCCATACCTTTTAAGATGCCTATTCTCCTAGATGACAAATGCTGCCTGGAAGACCTAGTGGTAGCAAATGAGAAGACTATTCAGTGTACAAGAGCCTGGAAGAACATTTGAGCTCAGATGATGGACACGAAACAAGACCTACATTCTACGAAGGTTCATGACCCCTTAAAAACCGGTTGTTAAGAGCAGGAAACAAAATACACTATCGCAAAAGCCTCCCTAAAACAACCTATAGGCATTTTCCATATAGCCATGGAGAACTTTTGAAATGTGTGGATATGACTATGAACTATTAAACAAATTAGCCTTAAAGGGATTGGTTTTCTTTGTCTCAGATTCTAAACGAAATCCTGGATTTAGCTCATGCAACAATCATAATTATTAACCATTAGGTCAGTAAGGAATCCCATGACGTTGAGAAGCTGATCGCCAGTCTGATTGTCAAGATATTTATGAAAGGAATTCGAAATTTTAAAAACCGTTTTCCCAACGTTTTTTTAAGAACACTATAGTGTATTGGGAGAACATGAGTATGATTAAACCGGTCACTCAAAGATTTTTACTTTTTGAGGCACTTCATGATTATTTTGAAACGCAATTTTGTTAGCGCATCAACATTACACCATAGCACAGACGATGATAACACGCAGGGCCATGTATCTCAGATTTGGCATTGCTAAACAATGCCTTTAAATGTATTTCTAGAAAGACTTTGCAATTGTGTCAAGATACTTTGAAACACACTAAGACTTGAGGAGATGCAAAAGCTCAGTGGTAGATCAATGGTCTCCCAGGCTCGAAATCAAGTCAATGTTCTCGTGCCTTTGTTAAAATATACATTGATTAAAATCGACATTGCTTGTCAAATAAAGGCTTATGACAGAAAGAAAGTGAAACGTGTCATATATTTTCACTAAAAATATATATGTGACCACAATCTGAAAATTCAAATTGAATATTGGCACCCCCTCCCCAATAAACAAAACCAATATCATACAAACTTGGCGCTTCGATGATACGTAGGCTATTGAAGCAATGCCACTTCCAGATTCACATAACGACGTATAAACACACGCTTGACGATCAATAGCAGCCATATTATCATCGCTTTTAATGATTTATTATCCATAGGATGAGTGAATTTAGGTCAGACAGTAACAGATTAATGATAAATACCGGAGTGTTGATACAGATTTGATTCAAGTAACATTTATCTTCAAATATTCACAAACTGTTTATATCTTGTAGATTATGTAACTGTGGTCCAAAAATTGTTCATATCTTCATTTCCTTATTTTGTTGTAACCATGATTTGTTTCCTTTTATATTTCATACTTTGGTGTAAATACGGATTCAGATCTTACCTACACTGTAAAAAAGAATTTGTTCATTGGTAATTTTTACGTATTTTTTCCATGTAGAATTTACTTGAAAACATTAGTTTTGCCACTTACGCACTAAATTTAAGTCTTGCTAACTCAAACTTTCAATTTAGTAGAACATACGTGGAATATTTAAGTAAAATCAAATACATAAGAACTTTAAGTAATTTCAGCTTGTATTAATTTAGTAATTTTAACTCAAAATCAGAAATTATACGTATTACTCAAACAATTTATGTTGATTATTCTTATCTTTTTAAAGTAAGGACCGATGCAGTGCGTAATAGAAATATTTACATAATTTATGAATATTCATTAAGACCAAATTAAACTCTTTTTTAAATAAAACAATTCTTTTTTGTGGTTGAATGAAAATTTAAAGACTTTAAAACATTTCCTAATTCATTTAACATGGCTAAGCAAAGACAAGACAATTTTTAATTGTTACCCAGTTCAAAACGAATCAAAACTTGATATTTCAGGAAATTGTCAACCAATTTTCCTTTTAAGATGATACGATCAAGTATATATAAAATTTGGAGCCTTTCAATATGTGTCGAATTGAAGCGTATGTAATAGTTTGTGATGGTGGTAGATATATATATACGGTTAAATCTTAAATAGAAGTAGTGAATGATTAGTGGATGTTACTTGTTAGATTAGATGGGTACCAAATCGTGCAATATGTAATCCTATCATAGCTTTTTTTTAATTATCTAAAATGATAACAATACTTAAATTATTTACGTTAATGTAACTCGATTTAACTGAGTAAAAATTTATTCAGCAAAATAAGTAAATTCTACTTAAGATGCCGTAGGTAATATTTACTTAATAAAAATAAGGCAATTCTTTTCCTCAATTTTATTGAGTTATTTCGACTATTATTTTTTTACAGTGTATCACAAGTGGAGAGCAACAATGTTACCAAACACGCCTAGGTAAGATGGCTTCTATATTTCAATATGAATGAATATTGAGGGAAAGTGTTTGCGAGATAAGAGACCAAAAGGTCAAAAGGCTCAAGTTGATGGTCTTTTGGACAGTGATGGTTGGACCTCTTAGGCTCTTAGTAATAATCAGAGCGTAAGTGAGTCAAATATTTGAGGAGCGGGGCGTTGAATAGGTATCATCAACCGTTTTCAGAAGACGGTGAAGTGACAGGGGATAAACATGACGTGTATAAGACCCTCGATATTTCCATGGCTCTCCCCCATGAAAACCGGAATGCCCCTGCTGATGAATATTTATAAAAAAAAGAACTCCTAAGAATATCCTATATGAGTGAAAATACCTTGTTTATTGTGACGCAATACGTGAACCTTTATGACCTAATTTGCGTACGATGACAATGGAAGATTAAACCATTGTGCATGCCTTGTTCCCCAGAGAAACTTTTGCTGCACTCACTCGTTTATTATGTAGTATTGCACCTATCGCATGTTTATTCTCATATGGTTTTTCAATTTCTTTCCTTTTTTTCTATGGTGAGAGCCTATTATACAATGTGAATGTATGCTATATAGGCAAGTATTTTGTTGTTATGTTTGATTCGCTGCAAAGAAACCTACCTCAATACATGCGATCCAGCATTCCCTGCGTGTCCAGAAGGCTCACTGGACACCATCCAGGTCACCAATGCTAACGTGACGGTCAACTCAGATGACGGGAATGGAGGGACTATTACATCGACTGTGGATGCCACGGAGGCAGCTAACAGCATTATTAACTGTGGCGACACCTACAACTGTAGGAGTTTGGCCTATATCTTACTAGCTAGCTACTCTACCCAGTAATGCTTGGGGTTTGTACCAGGCCAAGGTGATGAGGCGGCCGCTGGTTACATCGTTATCGATGCAGTCGTGTCTGTTGAATACACAGGTGATGTATCCATTCGTAAAAATAAGTGCATGGGTTGTTTGGAATAAGGCCTTATTGATTGCCTAGCCAATCTTATTAACTATTCTACTCAGTTCCTCTTGATTGTTAAACAAGGGGGAAGCTATATTGGTGGACGTTGGAATAGCCTTTATCGATGCAGTCCTGTCTGTAGAATAATCATGTGATGTATCCATTCATAAAAAAATAAGTGCATGGGGTTGTTGATATAAGGCCTTTTTTATGGGGATGACCTGAGCCATTTAAGGATAACGAGCGTATTTGTTGCGTATGAATACTAGCCTTTCTATATAATGTAAAGTAACATTTTGTTATTTTGCCCGATATTTATGTAGCAAGTAGGCCTATAAGTAAAATCTTTTTAATAGCATTAAACTTACGGCTGTGAGTTTTATAATTGTTGCTGATGTCGTTACTCTTATTATTGTAATATTCATCATGATCATTATTATTATCATCCTTATTTCCTATATCTTTATTGTCATAAATAATATTACTACTGCTACTATCATTAACAATATTGTTATTACTGTGATAATCATCATCCTGATCTTTATCTATAATGATTTTATAAGATGTGATCATGATATCTTTCATCGTGGCTTTGCGTATCTTGAGATTGGTCGACTTCAGCTACCGGGTCAGCATTTTCGTTTAACCACACTCATTTGAAAAGGGCTAGCAAATCCTGCGTATAAAATGTACATTTTCGTAGGAGGTGAAAGAGATGGAATTTGACAAATCTTGCTTCATCGAGTTCATTCAAATTTATGGTAATAACTAATGCCTGCTCGGCGGCCGAGCGGCGAGTTTTTAACCAATTCTGCCCGGCGGCGGCCGCCCAGGCACCGCTCGTTTTTAGGGCATCGCTCGGTCGCCGCTGAAGTTTTAGCGCGGAGTTAAAATTTGGGCGGCGCCTGCTCACTTTTCACTCGCCGCCCAAAATACGCTCGGTGCCTGGGCGGTCGCCGCCCGGGCACCGACCTAATCGCTGGGCGATGCCTAATTCCAGCAGGCTACTGATCGGTCGTTCGCTGCTCTGATTTGTGACCATAGCTTTAGGAATAGAAGCTAGGACAATAGTCCCCCGTGATAGAATTGTAGACAAAACTTTAATCAAAGGAAAGTCAAAGCAGTTTGAACGAAACGAAATATGCGTAATTTACAGGTTCTATCTTCATATGATTTATCGGTGCTCTTCATTGTTTTAGATTCAGGAGGTTCAGGAAGATCTCTGTTCAAAGCAAGCTTCGAAGGACCTTTTTTGGGGTCTCAGTATAACGGTAACCCCAGCTGCGCTGTCTTTGGCATCGATAACACGCCGACTATACTCACAGATCCACCAGATGGATCTACGCTATCAACATTTACTGACTGCACGTCATTTACAGATTCACCAGCCAATGAACCCACCACGAGTGCACCGTCAGAAACTACTTCTCCATCCCTCACCTCCTCATCTTCGCCTCCATCTGACCACACCTTGACCGCATCAGTGAGTTCTCCTCCAGATATCACTGCAGTGTCAACGCATTCATCTAAATTATTATTATTTATTATTATTTATTCGACCATAAAAACACATTCAGCATGTACAGTGTATATAGGTGTATACAGAGTGAAATAGGAAAAATACAAAGTAAGATAAAGAAGGAATAGCATGTGGGTCAGGGTGCACAAAAGCGAAATTCTTCCCTGTTGCCCGGGGGCATGTGCACCCTCACATGCCATTCCGAGACATAATAGAATATATTGCAAGGTTCACATTATATAAGTATACAAAATAATTACAAACACTCATTCAGAAAATCGTGATTAAATTAAATTTCGATAAATGCATTAAGAGGATATGAAGCTGCAATGAATAGAGTGCTTTAAGATTTGTATGCAGAAAAAACTTAAAACTTAAAATAACCAGAACACAATTAACATAAATCGTCATTATTCAATTGATCCAACGGTGTCTCATTCAAAGAAATTCTAATTAAAAAGAAAAAAAAAAGAGATGTGTAATTGTTCAAGGTAAATCTGACCAGCAATTTCTTGTATATAACAAAAATATACATATGAATAGAGCGTAAATATTGTTTTGGGCTATACAATCAAGAAAATTATAAAACGTCATATACCACAATAATGTACAATTTTTGCAGAAATTAAAGGTGCAATAAGCATTAGGATTGATAATCATTCACAAAATATTGAGTAGGGCCTATGGTGTTATCATTTAAGAAGAGTGGCATAATGTGGATATGAAGCTATCAATGTGGACCATTGTTCCAGGTTCAATTAATATAATCATTGTATCATTGAAAGAGAAAAAAAAGAAAGAAAAAAAAAATTTAATAAGTAACATTCTGAATCCAGTGTTTCAATAAGTTCTTGGATATTGATAAACAATGATTATTAAAGAAAAGGAGGAATCCCCCACTCTCAGTGAGGAAGCCCCTCTCAGTTTGAAAATTAGTTAGAATCGAGAAGGGACCGCTTCATAGAGAGTAGAAAGGATGAAAGTGAGGAGACCACCGATGCATCCCTAACCTCTAACGGTAATTCATCCCATACCCGAGGAAATCTCCGGGAAGCGGACAGGAACAGGGCCTGTGTTCGTGATTGCTGATGAATGAAGGACAGTGTAAAGAGGCGTCTCTTGCTAATGGCTATGTTTTCTATTAGTGTTTCACAGTCACAACAAAAGTACAGACATTTGAAGGTAAATGAACATAAAAGATAATCTCTACGAGCTGACAAGGTAGACCAGTTGAGAACCCTTAACCTTTCTTCATACGGCATTTCTCCTCTTCTCTGTTTAAGAGCAACGCGCGTTGCTATACGTTGGATTCTTTCTAATTGTTGTGTTTGTTTTAGGGTATTGGGATGCCATGCAGGGATGCCATATTCAAGTATTGGCAGTACCAAGGCCTTGTAGAGGGCAAATATAGCAGAGGTGGACGAACCACGGGCTACAACTCTTATAAACCCAAGAAGACGACTCGCGCGTGCAGTAATTGCATCAACCTGAATGTTCCAAGAGAGGTTTGAACCTATTACAATACCAAGATATTTGTAAGAAGTGACAGAAGAAAGCAGTGTGTCACCCAGGGTATAGACGGCATTTTGGATGTTCCGCTTCCTAGTTATATGCATCACTTTCGTTTTGGATGGATTGAATGACATGCCATTTGTAATTGTCCATTGATGGAGTGAGTCTAAGTCATGTTGCAATTGCATTTCATCATCGTGTGAACGAATTGTACGAAACAGTAACATATCGTCAGCAAAAAGAAAAAGATCGGAGGAGACATCAGAGATAATATTGTTGACAAATAGATTAAAAAGTAGCGGTCCAATTACACTACCCTGGGGCACACCAGAAGGGACATTACTCCAAGAAGAGAGAGAACCCAGGAACATTACTCTTTGGAGCCGATTTGATAGAAAGGAACGTACCCACTTCCATATGTTACCACGAATATTGTACTGGGTTGCTAACTTGGATAGGAGGATATTGTGAGGCATTCTATCAAAAGCCTTTGACATGTCAAGAAAAATTGCATCAATGTGTGGAGGGCGTGGTTTGTCTAGTGAGGCTGCCCAATTATGTACCAAGTTTACAAGTTGTGTTACACAATTTTTACCTTTAGTGAATCCATGTTGGTGTTTACTCATCAGACCGTATAACCCTACATGTTCCTGTATGCAGTTGACTACAAGTTTCTCTAGAACTTTACATAACACAGAAGTAAGGGCTACTGGGCGGTAGTTAGAGACCAACGACCTATCACCATTCTTGAATACAGGAGTAATATGGGATTTTCTCCATGAAGAAGGAACTTTACCACAACTCAGAGATGCATTGAACAGAATTGACAAGGGATGTGAAATTTCAGAAGCTACTTTAGAGAGAACATTTGGTGAAATACCGTCTGGCCCAGGAGATTTATTTACAGGTAATCTGGAGAGAGCTGAGCTGACATCTGTATCAGATACTGTTAAACGATTAAGTTCAGAGATAGGCAAGGTGCACTCAGGAGCTTCAGTAGGTAGAGTAGAAGGAGGGGAAAAAACTGAAGAGAAATGAGAATTGAAAGCTGCAGCTATATCATCTGGTTGAGTAAACTGTGCTTCATTATACTTAAATTTAGGAGGAGGTAGTGATTGTTTACGACTACGTACAAATGACCAAAAACTCTTCCTGTTGTCTTTACGTGCAAATAACGTGTTAACATAAGTCCAGTAAGCTTTCCTTGTGAGGGTTTTCACCTGATTCCTAATAGTTTTGTATGTAACCCAGTCAGTAGAATCTTCTACACCTGGTCTGAATGCTTCATCTACACAGCAGACCCTATGAATATGACTGACAAAGAAAGCGGACAAAATATACAGTTCCTCAAGTAGACAAAGGAACATCCCTTCACTGCTATTATGTAAAAATGTGTAGAACAGGTGTCACATGCATATTCACCTTTTTACATAATAGCAGTGAAGGGATGTTCCTTTGTCTACCTGAGGAACTGTATATTTTGTCCGCTTTCTTTGTCTGTCATATTCATAGCTGAGGTAATATCTCTCAAGGGCCACGGCTACTATGATAAACGAGCTTTAATTAGGGAAGAGTCGTGAGTCCCTGCTCTAAGCACGAGAGCATAATGTTAGTGGTACATGCACAAGAATCAATACGTAGCACGAAACACGAGCAGGTCCACATCCCGTCAAAAATATGTACAAACAACATCTCGTAAGGACTCTTAATAACTTGTAGCTTACTCGCAACTATTCGTAAACAACACGTAAACATGTCGTAACTAACACATTAGCTGCTCGTAGTTATCCGTGACAACTCGTAACAAATCGTGGACTGTTGCCATAAATATATCGTAATAACTCGTAATGATCCGTAATAAACCGCAAACAGCTCGTAATAACTCTTAAACTGGTCGTAAAAGTGGTCAAAAATCGTAAGGATCCGCAAAAGATCCGTGAATTTGTGCGATCCGTAAGGACTCGTAAGAAAAATCCGTGTATGTGAAGGGGGTATAAGTCAGAGCAAATTATCGTGATACTATTAAAGGTCTTTGCCATAGGTCAAAGGGATTACATCGTCTTTAATTTATTGATTATCTCCGAAATAGAGAACCCCCGAAAAGATTGCATTGGTGATCATTGCCGAAGATGCATTAAAGTTATACATTTGGGGGTATTTATAGCTGTAAAGGATAAGATGTACAGTTGATGGTTAATTCTTTTAAAGTCGTAAGAGAAAATGAGCAAATTAATTAAAGGCTCAATATTGAATCTAATATACAGACAAAGTCATTAAAACAAACACATCATGACGGATGAGATCTAGTTAGAAATATTTTGTTTGAAACTGGTTTCTAGAAATCCTGAAGGATAATAGTTAGCGAAAGGATACCCGTTTCCCATTTAGACTGGCTGTATAATTGGGAAAGAGAAATTTAAAGTGACCTGTATGGGTAGCACTTGCATTTTTTTAACCGAGTTAACATCTTCCCGAGATTACGAAACTCCTTAACCTATATCAAAAATATAAAAAATCTACAACATTTGTACCAATATAAAGGTGTCGTGGTTTTCAATCCAAGGTTTATGGTTCTAATTCCAGCCCGGCACTGATCTCTTTGGCAAGACATTAATTCACATTTGCCCTTCTCCACCCTGGTAAAAATAGGTCCTCGGAAATCACTGGGGTGGGTAAGAGAATGGCCCTTGGGATGAACAGTGTCGATGCTGATGACGCTGTGTCTGTAAATAGATATGAATATATGTATAATAATAATGTTCGGCTTTTATATAGCGCTTTACAGATATAATATTACCCCTGTCATCGGATTCAGGCTTACCCACACAACCTAGGGAGCATTCCAGCCAGGTGTCATTTTTACAAGCGCACCACTTGTTCATCTAACCACTTTAACTTTCGCATCCTACCGTGTACCCATTTAACACCTTGGTGGAGAATGGCATATGTAGATTAACATCTTGCAAAAGGACATTAATGCCGCGGCGGGACTCGAAACCCGTACCTTGTGATCTGCAGCCGGGTGACTTATCCACTTGGCCACAACACAAAAGATATATATATATATATATTTAGGTACATATAAACCTTTTGCTCACAGGTTCAACATTTGCGAATCCAGCTAACAAATATTTATGTTCCCGTCGCCAAATCATGTCCCGTTATTTGCAAAATTAGCAATTTGTACAGATAATTTTCGAGTTTGGGAAATATTCTGTGATTAACTTATATTTTGAATTATGAATTTAGAATTATATAACAAGAGATTTTTTGAGAATAATTTTGAGATCCTGGGAATGCGAAAAAGGAAATATCAGGTATGGATTATATACCATACATCCCTACCTCATGTATTTCTTTTACTAGAATGAGCATCAAACAAAACTTCCGTTGCTTTCTTCGTCTTTTGCCACAAGTGTAATTTTGCACAAAACAATATGGGATCAAATAAATTGAATGATTTTTCATTGCAACCCAATGGCTTTGCAAGATTACCCGTTTCCGGTCTTGATTACATCCATGATAAGCCTTTTCCCACCGGTACAGAGTATATCTTGCACTGTAAACATTTAATTTTAATAACCATGAAGCGTGTTGTATATCAGTCCCATGATAAAGACATTGTGGCACAGGGATATCATTTGTGTAGCATGTAAAGAGTTAATAGCCAGTTAATCTTGATGTTATCATGACTTTCCTGCACACTATGTAACCGAGAATGGTCTGCTAGACGAATCTCAGATATTATAATAACAATAATAATAATAATAATTACAACAACAATAATAAAAGTGGGTTGTGTATAGCGCCCATGTCTGCTATACTTGACCTCCCTGTCGCTTCACATCTCGTGTGAACATCATACTTTCAAGAAAAATATTGACACATTTTCATGAATTCTTTAACAGCGATTATAACATTTCGTGCCTTTTTTATATTTTGTTATGTTTTATACACACAGCAATCTCCTCCAGCCGAGCGTACTACAAAAGTAAGTCAGAGCAAAATGTATTGATACTATTACAGGTCTTAGCTATACAGTGCGTCCCAGAAAAAACGAAACCGAGATTTATCGATGTTTTATCAAAACTTAATTATATTATAATTGATAAATGACACATATTTGTAATGCTTAGATCCTCCTCTTTCATTTGATGCAACTCATATGATGCATATTTCACGCATGAGTGATTCAAAACAATTTGAAGAGAGGAAACCAACAACAAATTTGGTGGGCGGTATCTGAATTTCAAAGAGAAAGTCACATTTCTAGAAAGTATAATTTCTAGAAAGTATAATTTCTGCCCTTTCATAATTATGACACCTCAATCAGGAAAAAAGAGCCAGGACTAACACAGTTCTGTTTGTTTAAAATGATGCTTGCATTTCTATAATTTGATTAAACGAGTTCATTTTCACTGGCTGCCTGCCTACCGTAGCAACAAGCAGAGATGACAAAAGACCTAAATCCGTTTCGTTGACGATCAGCCATGCATCAAGACTTTCGTCTTCTTTGTGCATGGCTGATCATCAACAAAGTATTTGAAGTATGTTCCTCATTATAACCTCCATACCTCTGGGATCGGGTACGGCTACATGATATTTTTTTGAAGGTCTGCATTCTCGCTTTCATGTAAAAAAATCATTTTACATTAGCAGTCAACATGATAAGTTGTTATGCATGAAATATGATGAGATTATATTTTCAAAAAGCATTATAATTCGGTGTGTAAAGCTAGAATGCATAAGTTGTACGGTTGATCATTGATTCTATTAAATTCATAAGAGAAAAAGTAGCCAAAACATTATCGGCTTTGAATATTGATAATGGAACTGATAGAAAATACAAAGTCATGAAACAAAAACATCGCATGTGGGTTTAATCTCGTTGGAAATATTGTGTTTAAAACTCATTTAAGTAAACACTGCAAGATAATATTTAGTGAAATGATACACGTTATCCATTAATAGACTGTTGACTATCTAAGTAGGGAAGAGAAAAGTAAAGTGTATGGGTAGCACTTGCATACATTGAACCGAGTTGACATCTTCTCCAGATAAAAAATTGCTTCACCTATGTCTAAAAATAAAAAATAAATAAAAAGTGTACCAATATAAAGATGCCGTGGTATGGTTGTTAGTTCACTTGATTTTCAATCCAAGGTACTCACAAACCCACCGGATGGATCTACGCTATCAACATTTACTGAACGGAAGTCGTCTACAGACTCACCAACTAATAAACCCACCACGAGTGTACCGTTGGAAACGATTTCTCCATCCCTTACCTCCTCATCTTCACCTCCATCCGACCACACATTGACCGTATCAGTGAGTTCTCCTCCAGATATCACTGCAGTGTCAACGCTTACATCTACATCTTCTACACCTGGTCTGAATGCTTCATCTACACATCAGACTGAGGTAATATCTCTCACGGGCCACGGCTCTATGATAAAAGAGCTTTAATAAGGGAAGAGTCGTGAGTTTCTAATCTAAGTACGAGAGCATATAGAGTGTTACATGCACAATAATCGATGCGTAGCAAGTAGCACGTACAGGTCCACATCCCATCCACACAAAAAATTGTTCACATGTAAAAAAGCTTGTGGCCTCCCCACCTCTTTTTTGTAATAGAAAACATGCATAGTTCTTGTGATTTATTCGACGTCTCTTCCACTTTTGGAGCCTCAATTTGCCTTCTTTATTTTGATTTACGTCACATTTTATTCAATTTCAGGGAAGAGATAGAGGAAGTTGAATCAATCATAAAATCCATGATTTACGTGTTAATCCATGGCAGGGGAGGGGGGGTTCTGTCAAAAGCATGCATAGTCCTTGTGATTATGATGACATCCATTGACAAAATAATGGTTTCGAGAACAAGAAATTGTTGTTAGTTTCGTAAAGCTCTGCATTCTCGCTCTCGTGTAAAAATCATACTTTCAAGAAAAATATTTGCACATTTTCACTAGAAAGCATAAGTTGTACGGTTGCTCATTGATTCTATTAAATTCATAAGAGAAAAATTAGCCATAAAATTATCGGCTTTGAATATTGATAATGGAACTGATAGCAAATACAAAGTCATGCAACCAAAAAACATCGCTGTGGGTTTAATCTCGTTGGAAATATTGTGTGTAATACTCATTTAAGTAAACAATGCAGGATAATATATAGTGAATGATACCCGTTTCCCATTTAGACTGCTGACCGTCTAAGAGAGGAAGAGAACTGTAAAGTGCATGGGTAGTACTTTCATACATTGCACCGAGTTGACATCTTCTCCAGATAAAAAATTGCTTCACCTATGTCTAAAAATTTAAAAAAAATAAAAAAATTGTACCAATATAAAGATGCCGTGGTATGGTTGTTAGTTCACTTGATTTTCAATCCAAGGTACTCACAAACCCACCGGATGGATCTACGCTATCAACATTTACTGAACGGAAGTCGTCTACAGACTCACCAACTAATAAACCCACCACGAGTGTACCGTTGGAAACGATTTCTCCACCCCTCACCTCCTCATCTTCGCCCTCATCCGACCACACCTTGACGGCATCAGTGAGTTCTCCTCCAGATATCACTGCAGTGTCAACGCATACATCTACATCTTCTACACCTGGTCTGAATGCTTCATCTACACAGCTGCCTGAGGTAACATCTCTCAAGGGCCACGGCTACTATGATAAAAGAACTTTAATTAGGGAAGAGTCGTGGGTCCCTACTCTAAGCACGACAGCATAGAGTTGTACATGCAGAAGAATCGATGCGTAGCACGAAGCGCGTACAGGTCCACATCCCGTCAAAAGTAACAGCAAATGTTTCGACATGTAACAAACGTTTTTACATGTACATCTGGCCTGCCCTCCCCTTCTTTTTGTCAAAGCATGCATATTCCCTGTGATTTACGCGGTGTCTCTTCCACTTTGGAGACTTCATATGTCTTCTTTAATATTTAAGTAAGTCACATATTATTAAATTTGAAGGATATACTAGGAAAGTTAACAATAATTAAATTCATGTTTTACGTGTTAATCTATAGCAGGGGGTTTTGTCAAAAGCATGCGTAGTCCTTGTGATTTATGTTGACATCCATTGAAAAAATAAAGGTTTCGAGAAGACGAAAAATTGTTGTTGGTTTTATAAAGCTTCTCGCTCTCGTGTAAATATCATACTTTCAAGAAAAAGATTGACACATTTTCACTACTTCTTTAACACCGATTGTAACATTTCGTGCCTTTTTTATTTTGTTATGTTTTATATACACAGCAATCTCCTCCAGCCGAGCGTACTACAAAAGTAAGTCAGAGCAAATTGTCTTGATACTATTAAAGGTCTTTGCTACAGGGCCGCCAAAGGGATTACATCGTCTTTGTTGATTATCTCCGAAAAAGAGAACCCCTCAAAATGACTGCATTGGTGACCATTGCCGAAGATGCATTAAAGTTATACATTTGGGGGGTATTTATAGCTGTATTGGAAAAGATGTACAGTTTATGGTTAATTCTTTTAAATTCGTAAGAGAAAATGAACAAATTAATTAAAGGCTCAATATTAAATCTAATGTACAGACAAAGTCATTAAAACAAAAACATCATGATGGATGAGATCTATTATTTAAACATATTTGTGACTTACACCCAGTAAATAAGATCGATTGATCGATCTGTATTGAAAAACAAGTCAGAAAAAAATCTTGGAACCAGCGGGACTTGAACCTGCACATACTGCTTGCCGGGCAGCGACTCCAGGCCACCAGGCCATCACTGGTCCATGACACAGTCACGATGAACTAGAAACAAATACCCAAGCTCTCCTGATTCATTCTGACTTATTAATATGCATTAGTCCGCCATATAGGAAGCATAACATTTATAAAGGATGAGATCTAGTTAGAAATATTTTGTTTGAAACCGGTTTCTGGAAATCCTGAAGGATTGTAGTTAGCGAAAGATACCCGTTACCCATTTAGACTCCTGGGTGTCTAAGGGCGCGTTCATGCTTGATTTTGAAGGTAGAATGAGCGGTCTGAAACGCTCATCGTAAACGCTCATCGTGATCGCAGTTCCACGGTGTAGCTGTTCATGCTTACTTCTCTGGCTCATCCAGGCAATTCTCCTTGTGTGGCATTGTGTGACCTTCACTGTGCATGCTACGTAGACCCACTAGAGGTCAGTGCGTTGACCCCATTTAAACGCGTTTACAATTGTAAACGCATCTTTTTGTGAGTTTACGATCGGCGTTCGTGATCGCCGTTTTTCGGTGATTCTACAAAAGTGAGCATGAACGCAAGCGTGTTTTAAACTAAACACGTAACAGATGCCTGATTCTGGCCGTCAAAATCAAGCATGAACGCGGCCTAAGTGGGAAAGAGAAATGTAAAGTGACCTGTATGGGTAGCACTTGCATACATTGAACCGAGTTAACATCTCCTCGAGATAACGAAATTACTTTACCTATATCAAAAATCAAAACAAATCTACAACATTTGTACCAATATAAAGGTGTCGTGGTATTGTGGTTAATTCACTAGGTGTTCAATCCAAGGTTTAAGGTTCTAATTCCAGCCCGGCACTGACCTCTTTGGCAAGACATTAATCCACATTTGCCATTCTCCACCCTGGTGAAAATAGGTCCCCGGAAATCACTTAGGTGATGGTAAGAGGAGTTCCCTCGGGATGAACAGTGTCGATGCTGATGACGCTGTGTCTGTATATAGATATTAATATATGTATAATAATAATATTCGGCTTTTATATAGCGTCTAATATCAAAATCAACGATGTGTCTAATACCCCCTTCACATACACGGATTTTTCATACGAGTCCTTACGGGTCGCGCAAATTCACGAATCTTTCACGGATCATTAAGATTTTGCCACTTTTACGACCTATTTAAGGGTTGTTACGAGTTATAACGAGCGATTTACGTTTTTTTACGGATTATTACGAGTTATTGCGATGTATTTAAGGCGAAATTTGAGTTGTCACGGATAATTACGATCATCTTACGGGCAATTGCCGACATGTTTATGTGTTGTTACGAACAGTAACGAGTTAGTTACGAGTATTTAAGAGTCCTTAGGATTTTGCAGCTTTTATACTTTCCCCCAATTCGTAAACAATACGTAAGAATACGTAAAGTATACGTATCTATTCGTAAAACACTCGTAACTACACGTAATGTGCTCGTAATAGCTCGTAACGATCCGTAAAGCCATCGTAACACGACTCCGAATGAAATCGTAAACAGCACGTAAGCATCCGTAATAATCCGAAAACAATCCGTAAACAATTCCTAAAGTAACCGTAAAATATCGTTTAAAGATTGTTACGAGTCATTTACGGATCGTTGCGAGCAGTTTACGGATGGTAACGTGTTGTTGGGAGCTGTTTACGATACATACGGATTTTTACGAGCTATTTACGAATTATTTACGGACAAATAAATCCGTGGACAATCGAAAAGCAGGGCTCCCACTTGGCCGAGTTGTATTAGCGAGTTAAGGCGAGTTGTGGTGAGTTGCCTCAAAGAGGCACTCGCAGTAACTCGCGAACGCTCTTCTTGTAACTCGGGATAACTCGCAACAACTCGGTATAGCTCGGCGTAACTACAACATTCCACAACTCTCCTTGAAGTCGCGAGCTGTTCCAAAATTTTGAACAAGTTCAAAATTTTCACTGATTCGTTGTTACTCGAGGTGAACTCGGTGGAGGAGGCGAGTTGGCTCAGTCGGTAAAGCGTCTGCCTGTCGAACCAAAGATCCTGGGTTCGAATCTCACCAAGGCGGATGACTGAAGCCTGCGTTGTGTGTTAACGTGCCCCTCTCCTTGTTCATAGACGCAGGCTATGTTAAGTGAAAGCGCTCCGTCCCTCGGATAGGACGTTAAATGGAGGCCCCGTGTAGAGAAAAGTCACTACCTTTTCACGTTAAGAACCCACTGCACTATTCGTATAAGAGTAGGGGGAAACCCGGGTGTAGTAGCCCACCTGCACACATCCCAGTATAGTACGATAATACTCTGTAAAGAGGTATTACACTCGTAATATACTCGCATTACTCGTAACAAGCTTGTTACGGGTAATGCGAATATATTACGAGTGTAGGCGAGTTCACCTCGAATTACACCTCGACATACTCAAAATGTTGGAACTGCTTGCGACTTCGAGAAGAGTCGTAGAATGTTGTAAAGAGTAACGCTAAGCCATACCGAGTTATCCCGAGTTACAAGAAGAGCTGTTCGCGAGTTATTGTGAGTGCCTCTTTATGGCAGCTCACCACAACTCGCCATAACTCGCTAATACAACTCGGCTAAGTGGGAGCCCTGCTTATACCCCCTTCACATACACGGATTTTCCTTACGAGTCCTTACGGATCGCCAACTCGTAGTCAATCGCAAGCATCCGTAAATAACTCGCTGGTATCCGCAAATAGCTCGTCACAACTCGCAACAACTCGCAGACACTCGTAAGGATCCGTGCAAGGAGAGGCAATTTTTTTGACATGTCAAAAATCTTCTTACGATTGTCCACGGATTTATTTGTCCGTAAATAACTCGTAAATAGGTCGTAACAATCCGTTAGTATCGTAAACCGCTCGCATCAACACTTTATCATCCGTTAACTGCTCGCAAGAATCCGTAAATGACTCGTAAAGACTTCTTTAACGATTTGTTTCGGTTGGTTTACGATTTGTTTACGGATTATTTACGGATTACTTACGGACTATTTACGGATTATTACGAGTGCTTACGTGTTGTTTACGATTTCATTCGGGTCGTCTTACAATGGCTTTACGGATTGTTACCAGTTATTGCGAGCACATTACGTGTAGTTACTAGTACTTTACAAATAGATACGTATACTTTAAGTAGTCTTACGTATTGTTTACGTTTTTGGGAAAAGGTATAAAAGCTGCAAATTTGAACATTTCATTTTCAGTTGTTATGTTTTGGTTAAAAATCGTAAGGACTCGTAAATACTCGTAACTAACTCGTAACTATTCGTAACAACACGTTAACAGGTCGTTACTAACACGTAAGTTGCCCGTAGTTATCCGTGACAACTCGTAACAAATCGTGGAATTCTGCCGTAAGTATATCGTAGTTACTCGTAATAATCCGTAACAAACCGTAAATAGCTCGTAATAACTCGTAACAACTCTTAAATCGGTCGTAAAAGTGGCCAAATCGTAAAGATCCGTGATAGATCCGTGAATTTGTGCGATCCGTAAGGACTCGTAAGAAAAATCCGTGTATGTGAAGGGGGTATTAAGAAGATTTTTGACATGTCAAAATAATTGCCTCTCCTTTCACGGATCCTTACGAGTGTCTGCGAGTTGCTGCGATTTTACAGATATTTACCTATTTACAGATACCAGCGAGTTATTTACGGATGCTTGCGATGACTACAAGTTGGCGATCCGTAAGGACTCGTAAGGAAAATCCGTGTATGTGAAGGGGGTATCAGCGCTTTACAGATATAATATCACCCATGTCATCGGATTCAGGCTTTCCCGCTCAACCGTCGGAAGCATTCCAGCCAGGCGTCATTTTTACAAGCGCACACTTGCTCATCTAACCACATTGACTCTCTAATCCTTCGGGGACCCATTTAACACCTGGATGGAGAGTGGCAAATGTAGATTAACATAGTGACGCGGTGGGACTCGAAACCCGTACCTTGTGATCTGCAGTCGAGTAACTTATCAAATAGGCAACAACACAACACATGTATATATTCAAAAATATATATAAATTTTGCTCACAGCTTTACAGATAATATTCGAGTTTGGGTAATATTCTGTGATAAACTTATTTCTTAAATTACATAACGAGTTTTTTGCGAGTTATTTTGAGATCCTGGGAAAGCGAAAAAGGAAATATAAAATATTTATTATAAATCATACATCCCTACCTCATGTATTTATTTTAATAGAATGAGCATTAACACTTTCGTTGCTTTCTTCGTCTTTTGCCACAAGTGTAATTTTGCACAAAACAAATTAAATGAATGATTGTTCTTTGCAACCCAATGGCTTTACAAAATAACCCGTTTTCAGTCTCGATTTCCTATATGTTAAGCCTTTTCCCACCGGTACAAAGTATATCTTGCAATGGAAACATTTCATTGTATTGACCAGAGACGTGATAGAGAAGTTATGCGCTAATCTGCAACTATTGACCAGGTGGTGAGATAAAAGAGCGCATGAAATTTCAGGATTTAGAATTCCTACATCAGAAATGGTATCACATCAACTGTTCGCTGTCGCTTTTAATGATTTCTCATCATTGTTAAATAGGAAATGAGTCGAACAAGCGAACACAAACTTGTGTAATTTCATCCTTTTTCCAACTGCAAAAATACAGAAAACACGCGAAAACACGCATTAGCCAACTTATAGTTATCGAAGATTGTATATCATGGATTAAATAACGAGGCATTAAAACACGCACAAATTAGCGCATTATCCTAAAATATTGAGTTTTTGTCAGGATCTAATTTTTCTTTTACCAACTCTGGCACACAAATTATAGGAAGGACGGAGTACTAAATTGGAAAAATTGTTTGATGCACTATTCCCATTACATTCCCCATATAAAGTTTATAATTTACACTGAAATTTTGCCGGTAATTTGATATGTTGTAATAAATGTGAAACTGGTGCATGGCCTCAGAAATTCCCCGCAGTGGAAGCGCGGTTCGGAGCATGGAACTTCAAAGCCAATTGGAATGTTACACATCCCATTGTTACGCTTTAGAACTTACGAACGCGTTTGAATAAATTACAAGAGTTACCACTCCTTTCTTTAACCTCCCTGTATTGACCATGAAGCGTTTGGTATATCAATCCCACGATAAATACATTGTGGCACAGGGATATCATTTGTGTAGCTTGTAAAGAGTTAATAGCCAGCTAATTATTTATGTTATCATGACTTTCCTGCACATTATGTAACCGAGAATGGACAACTATACGAATCTCAGATATTATAATAACAGTGATAATGATAATAATAACAACAACAACTAGATTTGTAATACTTGTTTGGAACAAGTATAGGTGGGCTGGTCCAACTAAAGTTTGAGACAAAATAAAAGGCACATTTGAGATAGCTTTTTGTCTCAGCTACAACATACTCGAAGTTTAGCGTAAACGAAGCTAAAACGGCGTAGATATTACTCGCGAAAGACGGGAATGTAGAATCGAGTTTTGAGAAAAAGTCATGTCCCATAGAGAATACACGTAAAATGTGAAAAAATTGACATGCCTCCTTTAATCGCAAAAATACGCCATGATGCCTTTGTCAAAATGAAGAATAAAAGCAACTACATTTGTAGAAAATTGTCTCAGCTAGAACATATCAAAATTTGGAAGAAAATCGATCAATGATATTTACAGAGATACAATCAATTTTCCATAAATATGCTGACGTCATAATACGCAAATTGGAATTTTGAGTTCGGAGGCCATTATGATGACGTCATGAGTTAATTGGGTGTCAAAAGAGACATGAAACAATATCTCCGAATCATACTCTATTAAAATATGAAAAAAATTGGGGTCACCTTGCAACCTAAAGAACTACAATGGATTTTGTATAGGCATGTTTTTGCCCATATATGCTATGTATTACAAGAGCTCGCGCGCACGGAAATTTTTGTTAAACGGTCGATCATTCCGTTATTAATAGTCATAAAGAGACAAACATGGTATCAATTTGTTTTTAAAAATATTACGAATATTATGAAAGAAAAAAAAAATGGCGATTCTATGTTGTGTAATAGTTTTACGTGCAAAAAAAGCGCGCGCATACCACCGGTAGGTGGCGCACCACACGACTAGGGCTTTAACGGAACACTCTCAATTACTTTCGTAGTAAAATACCAGGTAATGACCTAAAATGCCCCAGATATGTATGTTGTAGCCAACATTTTGACATTGTATCGCATGGAACGCCTTAGAATGGTTTCAAGAGGGTTAAAACGCTGAAAAACATACGAAACAGTATATATCTGAGCCAAAAAGTGAATTTTATTATTTTATTTAGTAGACCTGTGACGTCACACAGAACGTCATCTTCGGCATCATAGGTCTTGGAAGCAACGTCTTCGGAAGCATTCGGATGCTCGGAAATGTCACCCAAACAAAGTTGAAAGTTCAAGATGATCATGAGGCAAATGGCATCAATGATGGGTAAGTGAAAATGTGATTTTTTTCTTCAAATTGATACAAAATTTGAGCGATTTTGAGCGAGTAACTTTTTAACTGTTTAGATTTTACACTACTCGAATCATTATTCGCTACGCAAAAGTGTAAATGTAGAAATCGCGTGAACTTGACCAGATTATTGAGCATGTTGGCGCTTAAAATTAAAATGCCATGCACATGGTCATGGGAAAGTGTACCCACGTAGATCTAGTCCCTGCACATGTTATGATTCTTATTTCGCGGCGCTGAAAATCGACCTGTATTGCCGGACACCGTGTTATGTCTGTGGCGAAACGCAAAAGTCGCGAGTCGCGCGAGAAGAAAATGCACGGAAAACAAATAGCAAAATGACATTCTCAAAACAAACTTGACAGCCATTCACTTTGCACGGGCATTAGGAAAATTGGATTATTTCATGAAAAAGGCATGTATTTGTCACTCATACGTTAGGCTAAGTAATGGCCCGGTCCCACTGGCCGATGGACACAAAACGTATGTATAAAGGACACAGCGGACGAGCAAAATTTCGCGGGTGGCTCCATCCGTTTTCATCCGCTCCAGAAATGGACAAAATTTGCGAAAATTTGCGAAAACAGAACGGAAAATAACGGACGTGGATAGTATGTAGCGGGGATGTTAAACGGATGTTCATCGGAAGCCTAGCGGATGAAAGCGGATGGAAGTGGATGACAGCTTTGAATACTTTATATACGAGATCCATACGCTTACAGCCTTTCTATTTCCGTGCTACTAACGATGTATAGACGTTCCATGTACCTTATCTTTACTCCCTCTTTCCGTTTTCAGCTGCAGCGGATGTGAGTTGCGAGGATGCCCGGAGGATGCAGAGAGGATACAGCGGACGTTTAACGGATGATAACGGACATAAAACGTTTGTTGCTCGTATTTGTCGCGGATTTACATCGTACACGGTGGAAGTTCATCCGTTTTAAAAGTTTTGTGCAGCTCAAAACTTTTTGCGCGGATGAAATCACAGTGGACGGATGCTCGATGGATATAGCGTATGAAACACGTATGCAATGAGTACGGAACGGATGCATAGCGTTTTCCAACGGATGGCAAGATTTTTTTACGTTTTACATCCTCTTTGCATCCGTAAGTGCAGTGGGACCGGGCCTTTAGATGTGTAAATTTTCTATTTTTGTTTTGTGTTCTTACGATGCGTCATACATTTCTTGATCACCCCACTCGACTTGCACATTCGATACGTGTAGTCCCGCGCGTAGAACGCGCGTCCGGTAATTCAATAGTGTCCGGTAATACCATGCGTGGGCATACGTGTTCATCTCGTATGACGGGGGCCCTATTACCATTACCGTCCACAATTATTTCAGGTCCTCAATTTGTCGATCAAAACATGAAATCTACGAGTAGGTTTATGATAAAAAAGAAACTTCTGTATTTTTATTCCCTGGAATGGCACTCCGTATCAACCTACCAGTTTGTTTATATCGCTGTTAAAAATGACCCTAACCTTGTCGTAGTCTTCTTTTCGTGCTCACAAAATCGGTATCATGAGAGGTTGTATTTCCGGACGGGTTGAGTACCCGGACACCGCGCATTAGAACGGCGCAATACGCGTCGGGGAAACATCGCGCGCAGTTGCAAACAGACACCCAGTGACGCAGCTGTTATTTTTCTTCGCATAAATCCTGATTTTGCATGGAAATTCTAATGCTGATTATTTGGAAATTACGTTTTTTGGCAACATATTCTGAAAAAACGCACAAAATTAAGTGTCCGGTTACTCAATTATGTTTTTTGGCAACATATTCTGAAAAAACGCACAAAATTAAGTGTCCGGTTACTCAAGTCCCCACCCTACCTATTACCGTCCAAAATTTCATTGAGGTGTTGTTAGGTCAGTCCCCTCATACAAAGGACAGACATCATTATCAGCATATTTTCATGCGCGTGAATTCACGTCAACCGGGCAGGATATGAACTATTGCTTGTCAGGCGGATTCCTGACTAGGAGCTCTCCATGTTTGTGCTCACCGAGATCTTAACACGATATTAATGAACATTTACATCACATATACAACCATTTTTTACTTACGATGTCAGTGTTTTCAAGCAATTTCTGTCCATAACGGGCATCGCTTGAACACTTCTTCTTCGTAGGGAACTGCTCAAACTGAATGCGCATGCACGATACTGTAATAGACATGTATACTCTTGAACTTGGCGTATTTATGCATACATTCTATATTAATAATTTACCAGTGTCTTTCAAAGACTACTTCAAAAGGCGCTCTGATACTTACCATTACTAAACAACACAAATTAATGATCTTTCTCATACACTCAATAAGAAAGCTTTCTCTGATCATGGTATACAAGCAGCCGGCCTAATCCTTTCGAATTCACTCCCTAAACTAATCAAAGAATCAAAAAATACAAAACACATTCGAAACCTACTTAAACGTTAGCTGATTAGTAATTATGAGTAATTTCTTTAGAGCATGTCCACATTTGTCTTGTCGTAATGGTTTTTGTCAGAGTCTTTTTTACGCGTTCAACTTTTGTTAATTGTTTCTTTTTTCTGTGTATATCATGCATTGTATACATATTTTTGTAAAGGTGTGGGCTACTTTCGGGCCTTACTGGCTCATTCCTCCATTTGTCAGTCTTTGTATTTTACTGTTATTTTTAGGTGTTTAGGTCTATATTTTATCATTGTAAATTTTGTTGGAAACAAGGAAAATCAGCCATTTTGACAAAAAAATTGGATGAAAAGTTGCGAGTGCAGTGAGTGAGCGAGAAGCTGAGAACAAATAATTTCCATGTTTTTTAATCGAAAAATTTAATGTCAAAAACACAATAAAAAATGCTGACTGACCGACCCTCCCTGGAAGGTTTGACCGCCATTTTTGTTGTCACCTAATAGGTATAATTTTGTGAAAAATGGATGTGTATTAACAAATATTAGGGCGTGTGAAATCACTTTCACCTTTGGGGCTATTATACATGTAAGACTATGTATTTCACCATAAATTTACCTCTGCACCTCTGACAAATTTGTTGTAGGCCAGAGCATATGAAAAAATATGTTACAAACAACACACTCACTTGGCATGCTTTGTTGTCATTGGTTGCAAAATCTTGCATTTTCCTTTAAAAGGTCATTTTACCAATTAAAAATTATTTAAGGTTCTCATAATTTTGTAGACTTTAAAAGAAAAAAATCCAACTACCCATAACACATATTGTGTAATACCAACATCTCAAAAGTTACTGCTGGCTACTTGAGTGCACATAGCAATCAGTGATTCTTAGTATAAATTGCTCTCATCATGACTACCACTGGTACACTCATAGTCATCTTCCCTATCCTTTCCACTTTCAGCAATATGTCGCTATAGTTTCTCAGAGTATGTGACAAGGATCATGCCGATTTTCTTTTTTGTGTGTGGAATACATTGTAAATCTGCCACCTTGTACTGACACTTTACAATTAAATATAAACTTTTGGTAAATGTTTTCCATGGAAGATCATTTGTTATGTTCATGTGATAGTCTTCAACCGCATGCGTCTTCAACCGCATGCGTCAACGCTACCCAAATCTAATTTGGGAGGACTTCGGACAATTTCACCCATGAACAACTCCAGCCAATGTGAGTACAGACACTATCCCAACATTCACTTCCAACATCAAAATCAGTAGGTGAGAGGATGTATTCCCCGTATGGGTAATGCATCCTCTCACCACCAGAATCCTTCATCAACAACAGTCATCCTCCAAGCACAGGAACATTACACAAAATTATGTGCAACATCAAAACAGTTCAAGACATGTACCAGTAGGCCTACATTAAAATCCCTTCAGCATGCCTTCAACAAACACTGCATGTAGCCAAAGTAATTGTACCTGTTGATTTTGCTAACACCTTAATCTTTTAATTATTGTCCAACACTAGCATTAACCTGTAACTCATACCCCCAAATCTTCGGTTGTTCATCATTTTCCTCATGAACAGGGGGATGGTAGTCCAAAGCAAAAGTCACATCTTGGTCGTCTCGTTATAAAGAAGTCCTTGGGACCCATGAAATTGTTTCTTTATAACGATTTTTTTTTATATCAGGGCTGCCAAAACAATAGAATACAAAGGAAATCCAAGATATGGGACCAGAGATTTTACTTCTTTAAAATGAAATTTTGTTATATCAGTGTTCTTTATAACGAGAGTGCACTGTAAGTGAGTGAGGGAACAACTTCTTGAGGGGAGTGTACCTGTAAGGGCATTCCAATACTGCCACGACACTTCCCCCTATACTCCTCTCGAGAGGTTGTTCCCTTGTTCCAATACTTGCTTCACTTGAGAGTGATGACATACATCATATGTGAATGAGGGAATCGCCATTGTGAAGGGAGTGTACTTCCTCCTGGCCCATACATGTACTCCTCCACCAATGCTTCACGTTTGGACCATCATTGATAAAAAAAAATAGTAATTATCTTAAATACTGTATATACTTTGGAGGTCAACAGACTTTTCCTAAATATAAACGTTACACTTATGTCAGACCACTCAACACACGGTCCATGGTGTCATTGTCTTTTATTGGTCACTGCCACGGGCGGGGAGGGATATCTTATCCACATTCTTAACATCCTGCATATCCTTCACCTCTAGAACACCATGTACAGTGCACTCTCATTATAAAGAAGTCCTCGGGACCCATGAAATTTCTTTATAATCAAATTTCTTTATACATGTATCAGGGTTGCAAAAACAATAGAATACAAAGGGAATCCCACATATGGGACCAGAGATTTTACTTCTTTATAATGAAATTTTGTTATATCGGTGTTCTTTATAACGAGAGTGCACTGTAAACGTTTCTCCACCACATTATCGCACATCAAATAAGCACAATTCCAACACGTAAAAAAAAACCCGAAGCGCTCTACGAAGTTATTTAGAATTTTCATTATTGTTGGGATATCCATGCATAATAGGATTTGCACATGTCTATACCCATCATGCTTCCACCCCCCCCCCCCCCGGATGCACCACAACATGTATAAATCTACAGGTAGCCCCTTTCATCTGGCCAGACGCAACACATGGCATCTATCTCTAGTTTCGAAAAACTCTGGATCATGATACATATGAATGAGAAATAACATGTGGTTATGAAGATATGATCATGTGTTGATTTTCGTAAAATTTTACAAAATGGCGCCTAGATGACATTATCAGTGAAGGTCAATGTTGAAAATATTATTATGCTTTGGACATATGCCTATACATATGTGTGCCAAATTTTAAGGCATTTGATTGGGCCATGTTCAAGTAATCGTGCTTACAAAACAGTGGTTAGATGTAAGAAAAATAAATAAATAAATAAACGAAATTATAAGGTGGTCTGTACGTTATACAGCCCACCTGATAAATAAATAAATAAAGGCAATTCTAACGAAATTATAAGGTGGTCTGTACGATATACAGCCCACCTGATAATACTAGTGGGTTGTTCTATAGCGCTCATGTCTGCTATACCTGACCTCCCTGGCGCTTCGCACTAAAACAAAATAGATCATTAGAAGATAAAGAGCATAGTGGGTTTACCATATACTGCATGCGAAAACAAGTTGAGCGTGATGACTTTGCTAGTTTGCTAAGATACATACCCCATCCCACTTTCAACAATCATGAAAACTATATATATCGGAATCGTAACAGAAATAAAGGCGAAATATTATGGTTATATTAAAAGACATCGGACTCTCTTGAGGGATTTCTTAGAAGGAAAACTAAATGCTACTAAACCCAGAAGGAAGCAGAGAACCGACTCGCATTTCCATTGAACTTAAACATCCGTAAATTTATCGCAACATTATTAGTTTTCAACTCTTTCAAACGATCTCGTATACACCGCATTTTAGAGTGTTGTGTCAGAAACTAAAAAAATAATTTAAAAAATCATAATAATGGCGTTCATGTGTTTGATATAGGATAATCTTCAGCTTCTTCTGAACCCTGACATCCTAGAGCAGAAGGTCTTCGATATTGGAATGAATCTCAGTACAGGACAATCAATCGAAGTCAATAGTAAGTTGATCAGCATTGTATTTTTGTGCCTAAAGAGAAAGAAAACAAGAGCTTTAGAATTATGAGGTTGGAACTAGACATAAGGCCAAAAAAAAAAATTGTTTGGTTGTCCTCGATTGCTTTTCTGGAGTAGGGGCGGGCGGGCGGATTTTTTTTTTTTTTTTTTTTTTTTTTTTTTTCTTCAATTGATTTTTTGTGTGTATTTTTTTGATTTTTTTGATTTTTGATTTTTTTTGATTTTTTTTTTCCCCATTTTTTTTTCTTTAAATAATTTTTTTCTCCATAAAATAAATAAATAATTGGGATTGTCAAGCATTTAAACAAACAAAGTCTATAAAACACTTTAATATGGTAAAAGACTAGTTTAATGTACAATGAATATCAAGACCAACACAGAAAGTATTTTGGGCTTTGAAATACAGCACCTTTTAAATCTCCATTGTACTACTTATAGCTACTTGCGCCCTCTATGTAGCAAACAATGCCTAATCGGTGACCATTGGTCCCCATGATCCTCTTTATCTTATATTAACTGAGAGCTGATTTGATGAGATAACAACCTGTCCAGTGACCTTGCAGGGTGGTCTAATCCCTCCTGTAAACTAGTACAGATGGGCTTTAAAATGAGTTTAAGAATGCTCAGAACCTGATTTGAATGAACGGCATTTTGACATAGAAAAATAAAAATGGCAAGTTTAATAAATACCTAATTGCGTACTGTATCAAACTGACAACGGGACGCATTTTGATCCTTGCAAATGCATAAAATGGTATGTTTGGCATTTAAGATTGCTCTCCCCCCCCCCCCCCCCCCCCCCAAAAAAAAAAAAAAAAAAAAAAAAATGAATATTAAAAAAAAAAAAAATGAATTAAAAAAAAAAAATATATTTAAAAAAAAAAAAAAATACGAGCGGCCCGAAAATGACGAGCGGGCGGTCGAGGACAACCAAACAACTTTTTTTTTTTGGCCTAATCTTGGTAGGTGATACTAATGTGCAGAGTGCCTCAAAGGATAGATATTTCAATTGCGAAAATCTCAAAACGTGTCTTTTCAATGAAATTTTCGATTTATTAGTATTTTAATCCTTCATGTAAATGTCCCTGTGATCTACGCTAAACAGCATAATTTTCACGTGAATGCACGTCTTATAAAGAGTTGATATCAATGGCAACTTATTTAGGATTGATATCGATGATATCAACTATGTTCTCAAAAGAAACGAACTGCAAATTGGCGATTGATTGGAGGACTTGCGATTGATTTGGATCAGTCGCAACTCTTAATAAGACGGGGCGCTAGTAAATTTCAATGTTATAGATCAAGAAAGTGCATTCAAAAGCATCGTTTACAATAAGCGTATTATTGTTTCTCAAGATTTTATGGCAAGCTCACAAAACGACTGTAAGGAACCAACTCTTGTTTTAAACATGTCAACATATCAATTATAATAAAGGTCATTATAATTATTGTAAAATTAAAAATGTTTAATTTGTATTTAATGAGATTTATGTACGAATTCATTCTTAATTGTAATATATTTTTTTGGCATGTTGTTGATGTTATAAACTACCAATTGAAACTGTAAATGAAATCTGAATTTAAATCTGAACTGCGATCTTAATCATATAGAAGGGATGTTTACGGATTTTTACAATCTCTACTATATACAAAAGTGATGGATTCGGTAAATTTGATTGAGATAATCAGATAATGTTAATCAGCTTCTCTACATCCCTCAAGAGTTTCCATTCTTTTAATATGTTTTCTTCGTAATATGCTCAGTTATTTATATTCAAGTTTCATACCATTATATAGCTACACATTTTGTGTTGTTTTGTTACTTTTTTAAAAATCTTCATTCATTCTGTTTACCGTTCCCATAATACTGTTTCCTCTTTTCCAATTATTTTCCTTTATTCAACCACTTCTCTTTCTCCACATTATATCTATTTCTCCTACCTGGCAACTCTTTCACACTAGATATATATGTATACCGATCTGTACTCGAAGATTTGTGTGCTACTGAATGGACGGACACCAGCCTGAACGGAAATCACTTTTCTTTGCCCGCAAACTATTTCTGTGAAAGGAATGACCAATCCAAAGGTAGGGAGTCATGAAGACATTCAATTAGTGTTATTAGTGCTCTTCCCACTTGATGTTCATACACTATTCAGTTATCAATCCCGCGTACACCCTCATTCTCGCTCACCCAACCCACCCACACCTGTAGAGATGAGTTCAGTATCAATATTTATACAAAAAGGAATTTTTATACACTGTCAATGATGATAACAGTTACATCTGTATACCGCTTATGCCTAATGCCTAGGTCACATTTGCTCTATACGGATAGGATACGGCGGCCGTAGTCCACCGAAATCGAGAGATACCTGCGGCGGCCGCAGAGAATCTGCGGTTGCCTCATATCAGGGTCACCCTAGGGCGTATCTCTTTCGTTACAGGCCGTACAGGTCGCCGTGGGATTATAACGCGGAGTTATAAATTTTCATTTCTAGATACACCGTAGCAATAAGACACACCGTAGCCATGCTGTAGAATGGTTCCACGGCGACAATACGTCGGGTGTACGGTTGCATTGTGGCTACCTTGCGTCTGCCTTGGTATTTGTCAAAAACCTATGGCCGCCGCAGGGACGCCCTAAAACGACCGTGCGTCTTCACTTCAAAGGCCGTGCGGCTACCCTAACATATGTGACTGCTATCGTATGTGACCGTGGGAATGCTGCGGCGGCCCTATAATTGCTATTGGCCGTAGATATTTTAAACCCCACAGCCGCGGCGGCAAATGTGACTAATGCCTATCCTAAAAACTAACGAATATTATACAATTTCTAGGAAGAAGATATGATAACCTTGTTACTATTTGAGTGAACTAAAATGGAATTTAAATGGATTTCACTCCCTCTGCAGATGGAAATGACCAGCGGCCTGTCACTTTAGGGATTGTTACGTCCGCACGTCTTGCTGACCTCCTTAATAACAAGACAGCTAACAACGCCACCACCGGAAATAATGATGTCAACCTTCGAGTTGCGAGTAATGTCATAACGGCAGCTGTATTCATTGGTCACGAGTTGGTGTCTATTCCATTCAGCTTTACTCTTATCCACTCTACAGTGAGTACCGTCGGAATCTACATATTGCCATTTTTTAATAATGGCGACTTTGGCCGCTGCCATGGTAATGATTTTTTTTAATTAAATATGTTTCTCATTAGACAACCAAAAAATACAATGTAAGTGGCTAGGTAGATATATTTCTTTCCAGCTACCCATTCTCCTACGCTATGGCTTAAAATGATCAATATCATAATGGTAATCTGAACTTTTAGAAAGAAAAATTAAGATATTTTGACACTTCTATTTGTTTTTTCTTCGTTAAAGAACTGTTATTTTCTAAGATTACAGGCGTTACCATGGCAACCGCAATGTTCAAGCATAACTTTGATCTGAGAAGACTGATATTTGTTATTAATGTCAAAAGGTAGCTGGAAATAGATCTATTTAACCACTTGCATTACTTATGTTGTGGTTGTTTGATAATTAATATCCTAATGTTAATTACAATAATTCGTTACCATGCAACAGCCGAACACGTCATTTAGAAAAATGACGACAGGTATATAAATTTTCAGGACCTCCGAAATTGGGGAAATAGCACATAAAATCAGATTCTACAGAAAGTTATAAGTACACTGGCGACTTGCAACGTTTGTTCATCACTTTTCCTCCAACTTCACTGCAGATGATCGGTCAGAAATACTTTTCACCAACATGCAGCTTCTGGGATATAAAGACCAGGTAATATTTTGCCTTTCATTTAATCTCTATATGTACATGTTATATTAATAAATTGATATTTTCACATTTCATACGACTATCATTCCTCATTGTTTCATTCATTTAGAAGTGGAGATGTCTTTGTTGCTTGTATTCACCCTTTTCGCAAGTTAAACAACAATAAACCAAATATGTTTACACAAATGCAACTGAAGTTTTGTTTGTACAATAAGGCAAGTTTAATCATGCTTTCTTCACACTATTTTAAATTTTGAAATAAAGTAAAATGGAATAAAACAAAAATGTACATTGTCCCTTTCCGCATCGTTATCCTTCATTTGTTTATAAGTTAAATGCAAAGAGGATTTGTTTTTTCTTCTCTAGAATAAACGAAATACTGCTTCAGAAAATGAAACAGAGTGTTATTTGTGCTCTAATAATAATACACAATTACTCAAGTCATGTAATGACTTGCAAGAATTACATCAATTTCTAGCGATGTGTTTACTTAGGCACGTTCATGCATTTTGTTCTGCTGGCAACCCGTCAACGTCCTCCTAATATTGGAGCGGAATAGACTATAACTTTATTTAGAAAACGTTACAGAGAACAAATTCATAATTGTATCCAAACAAAAAAAGGAATCTGTTTTTATCTGGACACATATCTCATCTACTATGTTTTTTAAAGGAAGTGGAGTTCTACCGGCTGTCGAGAAACCTCGACGGGCAACGTGAATATGACGTCATGCTACTGTGATCACATGACCAGCTTTGCTATTGTCGTGAGTTTGCTGCCGGGTGAGCTGGTAAGATATAATCATGATGTATATATTTGAGCTTATCATTTCACAAACGTGTATGAAATTTAACTATAATTATCCATAGTTTGGTTAGCTTAATTAAAAAGCTGTTAATTAAAGAGAAATTCTGATATCTTATGCGCTATTTGAATGAATGATTTTAATCATTATAACGTTTAAATGTTATATTGGCGAGTTAATTGTGAGAATATTCATATCTTTTAATAAGAAAATAATCGAAATGATCCCTTAAAATGCAACGATATTTCAAAAATTTGAAATATGTCCCATTTTCCTTGAATGTGCTTCTCCTAAAAGCCTCTTTCTCACGATAAAAATATTTGGTAATGGGATACATTTCGACAAAACGAATGAATTGGACTAACAGATATAAAGTCCATTATAATATTTTGTCTTCAAAAAATATAAATATAAATTCTATACCAAGAGTATTAATATTGTTGAAAGCTATTTGTTAAACAATACGTTTCAGGATGGAGATATCATCAGTGATATTCTAACCTGGGTTGGCCTTGGATTATCTGTGACGTCACTCGTTATCGGTCTGATTACGTTCTTTATTCTCAGGTAAAAATATCAAGGAATTTATAGTTTAAACAGATTGACAACCCAGTATAACTTGGGCGATTTTGATTTTTTTTAATGTTTCATTTTGATTCAAGTCTAAAATGGATAGTGGTTTATTTTTGTTAAAATGTACATATTAGACAAAAAGAAATTACGTAGCATGTTTCCCGAATAAGCCAGAAGAAAATATATACATAATGAATATTCTTTAATTCATTCCAAAATCTATTTTCTTTGTTGTTGTGATATATATTTGTATTCTGTTTGAAATGAAAACAATTACGTGTATTGAAATGAAATGAAATGATCGGGCACTAACCGTTGATTCCCACATACTATAGAAGGTAGGTTTTTTGCACTCACTGCGTGCACTTTGCGTATGGAAAATCAGAATTTAGGGTGCAAGGCATGATACGTTCATAATATATTTTCCTCAAAGTAATATGTTTTACCAAAGGTCGAAATTCTACGGAGTTGGTTTGTAATCCTATAACACAGTAGGTCCAACAAATAATTTTACATTTCAAATCTATAACTGAAAAAAGGTGAATTAAACATGTTTTTCTTCTTTGTGCCATGGATATAATATGAATAACATGCTTTGTAAGCTAATAAACGAACATAAATTTCTTGTACTTGGATAAATACTCTCTGTAAATCTTCGGGTCTAATTTTCACTTTATACATAGACGATCATTGACAGCTGACCGGGTTATAATTCATGCCAACCTGATGATCGCCATTCTGTTTTTCGATATCACCTTCTTTGCCGGCATCAATCCTATTGAAATTGAGGTAATCTTGAATGGTTTTTATTCTGAGGTTTCTGGAAGGCTATTCATTTCCGTTGTTTTCTTTAATAAAGCCCTGTGCTACCAGTAGTATATATACATTTAAGAATGATATTTAAAAAAACAAATTGACACTCTTTCATTTTAAGAATATTCATATAAACCATTAATAAAATATATTAAAGTATATTTCAATTTAAAGAAATATTAATACTCTACCAACATGAATTAAAATCAAGTTTCGAATTTTCACGCTTGGATGGGCACATTAATAACGGTTTAAGTAGGTCTGATTAAGAAAAATGCAACAGCACAAAAAAGAGCAAGTAGCCATTCAAATGCTAATGAACATGTGCATCTGTAAGACAGTCTTGCTCAACAGTTTAAAGGAAAAAAGAATGAGAATCGATGAGGGATGAGCTCTGGATGTCAGATGTAGTCTCAGGACTGCATGGATTGGACAAGCATGATCAAGGTGCCTCTCCTTTCTACCCGAGATCCATATTGCTCCGTTTAGTCTCATTTCACAACGCCCCCTATCGTCAGAGTCAGTAGCCTAACATGTTAGCCTATGGACGTTTAAACAAAAAATCGTTAAAAATTCTTCTTCTTTTTTTTAAACCAAAAGCACATCCACCTCGACGTACGTTATCACCAGCTCTTTCATTGGAGCCCTCATGTCTCATTGACTTTTGAAAGTTCACCCACCGTAATTTTTCAAAATAGGTTGCTAACTCGCCATTGCCTATAATACACATGTGAAAAAAGTCGAACTTTGGACTCAGTTTGCCAAGCAATTTTAAGATTATAGGTCAGGCACACGAAGGATAAGAAGCATGAATTATCGTAGATCACTTCTGCTTGGTTCATTATGTCCATTTCATCCAACCCCCATCGTAATTTTTCCATCTAGTAAAAGCAAACATTTAGCCAAGGTAAGCAAAAACATGAATATTCATGGCACACCATGGACTGTTCGGTTATTAACAGAGGGGTGCAATCGGTCATCACGTCAAACTCCCCTAATTGCCACCAAGTATTTCATATCATTATTTAGTTTGGTATGTTTCTTTTACTCACTCATGAATTACTAAATATCAATGATGGTTTAAAGATATGTAAAAGAAATGTTAGTTGATATTTATTAACAAAGTAATTTATATTTAGCAAAGCAATCTCACATACAAAATTACTACCACGTGTCGTCTGCTACGCCGATTGTCGCCTGCTTCGTTTAAGGCACATATTTATCGTTTGGACTGTAAGGTATACCAGGGAGATTTGTATTTTCCTGCGGTACAACGTATAGCAGGAAAATGTTGTATATGCGGATCCTTTTAATGATTACGTAATGGAAGTGGCGAGACGCCACGATTCCGCGAGGCGGTATGGTTTGAATAACTTAGGCAGGTGAAAGTTATTGTATTGAGAAGGAAAAGAATGTTCACACCCGACGGCGCGGTGGCCTGTACTTATAGCGAAGAAGAAGAAGAATGTATAATTCGCGCCATTACGCGCGAACACATCACACCCAATGGCATACACCCGGTACCCTGCAAAATAGTGGAACATTCTAAGAAATTGAAAAATTATCTACAAAATAGACCTCTTGAATCATCTGAGACGTACCTTACCCTATTCTGATGACTTCAATGAATGTCAAGATAACAATGGCTGCGTTTCCATCCAAAAATAAAACTAGTTTGCAATTAGAAATAATTTCACAAAACATATTTGCCGCCGCGTTCAATATGACGTCATTGACAGCCGATTGGCTAGTTTGGTAGTGACGTCGAACGAGCTATGTTTGTGCTGCAGTGATCCAGCGAGCGAAAATGAGACAATCGGAACAATATGGTCTATGAGCTATGGGATACCTCCAATGCCCATCACAATTTGATTGGTCAGATGCCCCATTTTTTAAAATGATCCTTCAGATACTCATTCATTGTTAAATTTCTATACTCAAGCATGAGTGGTATAAATCAATAATAGGATTAATATAGGTCCATTTTGGTATATGAAATGTAAGTTATATAAAATACATATTTGAAATCTTAACTATAAATAGTGTTCACTTTTCTTTCTTTTTTTATATATGAGTGCTGAGTGTGCTAATATGGTTTCTGGTGTAGCCGAAACACCATTCAACCTGTCTCCTTGGTCTAGATGTTAAAGGATTTGGCGTACGCAACCAGAGACCTTTTTTTAATTCCCGACAGGGACTGTTTTTGAAACCTTTAGAGTTATTTCCATCAAAGGAAGGCATTAAGGAGGAACAACGAAAACACGACGCAAAAATATTTCTCTCATGTAATTTGTTGACGCTTTAAATATGATATAACATAATTATATTACCCTACATGTTGTATTAACAGGACCTTATATAACCCTAAATGGTACATTAACCGGACATCATAAAAACTGGTATATTACCCTAACCCTAAGCTCAAAACCATATAACTGATTAAACTAAAGTCTGCTGATTAAGCCTATTGTTTCTTGGGAGGCCTTTACGTTTCCTCTGCCTGCAAACGTACGTAGAGGGCAGTTATTCTATTGTTCATTCGTTAACAGGACATGAAAATGTCCTGCTAATTTTGTATTTATTTGTTCTTATTCATTTCAAACTTTTGTCAGGGTAGCCCATTAACCAATAAGTAGTGGTCTTCCATGTGGTCCTTAATAAACATGAACACATTTACATCAAAAAGCATTACGTAACTTTATACAGAACAGTTATAAATACAATTCCAGAGTACATTAAGAAAGATATGACGCAGCAATAATTGACGTGGCAAAAATAATACTCGTTTGCAAAATAAACATATATCATTAACCTAGTTCAACAGTAATGCCAATAGGAAAATATTGATCAAGTCGCAATTATGTGAATAAATCATGTTAATATTACAGAACATGCACGTAGTGAATGTTCGGCTGAGCCATTCACAAATTACAACTTTGTTTAAACAATATCTTAAATGAAATGACAGAGGAAGCCGTCTCATCGACATATCTTGCTTATTCCACTCAAATATAGAAGAAACAATTGGGCTACACTTATAACAATCAGTGTGAAATCTAGGCACACGTAAACATCCACTGTATATTTGCTTTGTGTGATGCTCATATACATCATTAAGATTGATTAAGCCTACCTGAAGGTAAAAAGGTGCTAAGTTTTGAACGCATTTATATATCATCATAACGCGACTTAAGTACTCAATGACTCATTTTGTAACTACACATATGTCCGTCAAATGACGCTTTAACGTATATATTTATGTATTTAACAAATAAATAACTTTCATGGATAATCTGTCGTCACGGTAATATAATAAAAATGATGGTTAAAAGAATTAAAATAGAAGTCCTTGAAATTAGATTTAACTTCTTCACTATCTGAAGAATAAAAATGAAACTTAAGAAATGAACTTTTACGTTGCACTTTTATAATCCTTAACAGAACTATACAAAACGTCGAAAATGACATAGTATACATTTTTGGAAAAATCACTTGTCCATTTTATCATCGCTATATTGCTCCCAACCATTCCTTGAAGACAGGGACGTCATGGCCATGGGTTTCGTTACAGCCCTTATGATTCCTCCTTGCGGTCATTTTCTAGTTTATTTAAATGATTAAAGGAATTAAAGATTAAAAAGTTATTGAACAATATATAATATAATATCTTATCTTTTATGTGGACCTCTTGCATAGTCTGGATGCAAGGCATATGCCTTTATCCTGCACTACTTCTCCCTAGCAATGATGTTTTGGATGCTCGTCGAGGGTGTACATCTCTATCGTCAGATCATCCAAGTTTTTGACTCTGGTAATCCTCGAACTTGGGTTTATGGAATCTTAGGATGGGGTAAGTCGATGATAATCACTCACAGCATTTATATGGTGCAATATTTCTGCATCAAAAACTGCATTCTGTATTAAAAATCTAACTCCGTTTCGTTGACGATCAGCTATGCACAAAAAAGACGAAAAACTTCATGCATGACTGATCGTCAACGAAACGGAGTTGAGTTGCTACGGCAGGCAGCCAGTGAAAACGAATTTGTTTAATCAAAATATGGAAATGCAAGCATTACTTTAAACAAATAGAACGTTGTTATTCCTGGCTCATTTCTCCTGATCGAGGTGTCATATTAAAAGGGAGAAAATGAACTTTCTAGAAATTTGATTTTCTCTTTGAAATTCAGATACCGCCCGCCAACGACTTTTTGGTACCCTCTCTTCAAATTGTTTTAATCACTCATGCTTGAAATGACACGGCTACATTTTCCTGTGATTATGGCACTTTTGTCATGAGTTTTTCGGCGAATGAAAAACGAAGTTTTGTATAACAAAGGCGTTTGTCAAGTGAAATGCTGCCCCCCCCCCCCAATTGAATGTGTGAAGATTGTCATTGTGTGGTTGATTCATACCGTATACAAAAATATGTTAGCTATATTCAAATGTAAAATTGTTATCTTCACAAACAAATATTTGTGTGTGGAGGTGTCGTGGTCTTTTATAGTTTATTTTTATTTTATTTTTCAGGATCTAATATATAATATGCAGTTTTTTTTTATTGCAATCATATGGTTACTTTCTACTTCTCTTTTTTTCTTTTTGGGGGTATTTTTCTTTGTTATGTTATTGATGTTATCTACCATTTTTGTTTTGTTATCTATCTCCTTGTTTTGTCAGGGAAGTGCAAATAAGCCTGGTATGAGATTGATTCGAGTTGCTCCATCTTCAGTAGGTCCAACACAAAACCAAGCCGGAGTCTCAAGTCACTCAACCTAAGGCCTAAGCAGTAACACCACGTCCTTATAAGAGGTGCCCTAAATGAGTACCTCGAATACTTGATTGAGCATATGAAGGTTGCGGGTACGAGCTCCTACAAAGCAACGATGTCCTCTTGAAAGACATTGATCTACATTTGTCACGCAACACCCGGATGTACTATATAAGTGGGTAGGCCTACCTAGAAGGATTTATTTATTGAGTTCCCTGTGCGGTGATGATGGTTACTGGTGACAATATTTTCAAAGTCTTTAGAAAGCGAATAAAGACATTGTATCATAAAATACAAAATATTTGTTGCAATTAGTGTTATGCTGTAGTTCAATGTAGTTGTTTCTACGTATCCTTTCATGAGTTTGATTGGAGATTTAATTATTTAGCCTTTTAGTTCTTTGATTAAATTTTTTTGAAGTCGTTGTTTAATTTAATTTACGAGAGGTTAACCCTATTTTAACTGGGCTATTTCAGACCAGGTTTTTACTGGGGGGGGGGGTCAATTTGACCCCCCCCCCCTAAGATCTCGACCGTTTCACCGCAGATCGCCGCGAAAATTTGCATGCATGTCAAGTGAAGTGTATAGAATACTATGGTAATTTCAAATATTTGAAAAATTCACTCATTTGCATATTTATGGTAATTTATGCAAATAAGGTCATACAATTCACATTTTTGCCCATAAATCATACATTATTCATATTTAAGCATTCTTTTTCACTACTTATATTTGTTAGACCATTTGGAATAATAATACAACACAAAAAATTGGAAGAGCCAGGTTATTCCTTATGTTATCTATTGTTTTGATAATTTCTTATGTATTTCATTGTTTTTTAACTTAAGTGTATTTTATTTTATTTTTTTTGTTTTTTTTTCATTTATAACTACAATTCAACTATTTTGACACCAAAACAAACACCTAAACTTTAAACAAGACTAAATAACCAATGTTTTATCTCTTTTTAGGAAAAATGACATTTCCATATGCTTTGTACACAAATCACAAAAATTAGCGATTTTCGGGCTGACATGCAAAGACAAAAGGTCACGTGACTTTGTAACTATACGTCCGATTTTCGAAAAAAATTGTTTTAAAAGATGCGTAAGACTTGAAAGAAAAAAGTCAATGAAAGGAAAATTTTATATCTGCCGCGGTTTCGGAGTAGTCGCAAAATGTCTACAGGGGGGGGGGGGGTCAAATTGACCCCCCCCCCCTTCCAGTTAACGTAGGGTTAATGTAATAATTACGGTATGTTTGTTAATCATTTATTTGTCTACTTCTCTATAACATTTCTGAGCCAAAACTATAATTTCGATTTTATCATTGTTATGTCTCTGGAGTCTTTTTTTTTCTTCTCCCTTCTATAAACATCTTCTGGATATTTTAAACGGAGCTTCTTTATATATTGTTTGTATAATATAATATAAATTGTTCTTTAATGTATTCGTCTCCTAGTTTCTTTAATTACTCACCTGAAGCCTACTAAGCCTATGTATCTATTCACTTTCTTTACCATGTTTTTTTATAGTATTAATGACTGCTTTGAGAGAAATAGTTGTTTTATTACGCTCAAGGGAAGGTTAGAATTGTGCTATTCCCCGAGGCTTGCCGAGGGGAATAGCCCAATTGTAACCTTCCCGAGAGCGTATGAAAACAACTATTTCTCGAATATTAAAGCAGTCATTAATACTTTTATATGCCGAAAAAAAATAGACTAAAAAATGAAAAATTAAAAATATTTATCATTTTTGTCGAAGACGGGATTCGAACTCTTGCGTACAACAAGAGGTGTACCGAAAACCAACGCTTAGACCACTCGGCTATGGCCCGCCGTTAACATGCTTGGCAGTTTTCTCCAATATATACATTAAAATGGATTGAAACCGGCTTCGCGTGTGATGAATGCTTCGCAAAAGCTCCATATACGGACTCTTCTTTTACTTTTGCAATGCATATTGGCACGAACTTAGATCAAGATCTATCGGCAGATGTTGTTTTTTTGTTTTTGGAAGTTTATTTTCGTCTTCATGTCAACAATGCAAGATAAAATTGTCGGTAAGATCGATCGAGATTCAATTGTATTGAAATTACCGACCAATCCTTCGCACACATACGGTATCCTCCATCGCTCAAACCATTTTTTAACATGTAAACCTATGGGGTAACCATGGAGGCTGACCAACTATTTTTAATAACCATGGTTATTAAAAATATTGAAATGTTTTAAGCATGGTTACCGAGAATTTTACAGGAACAGTTGAAGTTTATGAATGCAATTCGACCAATCAGATGGCTGGATTTCTTAAGTGAGGTATATAATAACTTCTATATACCGGTCAACCTGTATGATTTTAGACATTCTTGTCATTGCGCTGCTACATGTTCTCATATTTTGTTCTTTTCTCAGTTTTATACTTCATCTTTTCAGTTTACCTACTTGGCATTTTATGCAATAGTTTTTAAGTCAGAATTAATTCCTCATGTTTATGTTCAGTATCGTGTCATCAAAAAACAAAAAACAAAGCAAAAAATTAAATAAAAACTTTGATTTCCTCCTTGTGCCTTGCCTTTGTTAGCTGGTTTTTATGAAATGCAATACATTCTATTTACCTTCATGCTATATTTTGCAGGTCTTCTGGGTGGACCAGTTGGTCGGGAAGAGGGACCATTAGGTTACAGGGATTAAGTTTGCTTTCCTCTTCCCGGGCAGCCAACTGATGCACTCAATGGACCTCCAGGAAGATTGTGCATTTATAATTGACATTCTCTTAATGTTTGTTTACTCATATTCACATCGTTATATTTCTTGTTATTGCCGAATAAATAATAATAATAATAATAAAACATGGAATCTTATTACCATGACAATAAAAACATTTGATATATAGCTTTATAGTTAGCTATGTAAAGCGATATTGATATGAGAGTCGATGGTGTGATGTTGTTGATGTTGTTGAGGTTAAATCGGAATATTTATAACTTTTGGCTGTTTAAAATGTTGTGCTAGGGGGAACGAACAAAATAACAATCGCATTATGCAAAAATATTGAAAAATCCTTGTTAATGAAGATTTTGTTTTCTCCTTGTGCATGTTGTGCCTACGTGTATAAAGGGTTGCTAATTATATCATGGGTTCTCCGGCCAATTTTGCAAATTTACCTATCTTATTTATTTTCCTATTTCGTGTTGCTAGGTAGGGCAAGTCAACATTTTTCCTACCTAGCAACAAATTATGTATGCAGTTTGAATTATGGCTCTTGAAACACATTTGTTTGTAACAGGTGAATGAAATAATTCGTAATGAGGCAACTAACCAAGACTTATGCATTAAATTTGATCACATTACAAAAATGGCCTTTTGAATGAACGTTTTATCAAATGGACTGAAAAAGCATCCAAATTAGCCGGAAAACCTGTAATAAAAATAACAACTTTTTCTAAGAAAGTATGAAAATTAAAGTTCTATTTCCAAAGCACCATATTTTGCTTAACATGTTAGTGTATATAAAAAGTATGTGAAGTAAAATTGTAGTCTAATAGTTTTGTTAGGAAGAAGTAAAGAAGTAAAAAGGTTCGTTTCTTTGAATGCTGAGTGTTCTGATGCATATTGTGAGATTATCGTTAATGAACGAAATTTGTTATTTTATGTCAAAATAGTTACGTTGCTAATGGGTAAATAAGCATGTCGTACGTTATGAAGCTAACAATAGAATTGAAATGAGGAAATTTTATTATCGAATTTTCATTAATAATTACTGTACAGGTATATCATTGCATTAATAATAAAACGAATTTTTATTTATTTCTTAATGTATATGCAACAAAAATGTCATAGTAGTTTATGTATAAACAATGCTTATTAGAAATTATGCAGCCCCGTTTTCAGGATCTGTTTATGTCGGAAATGTCTGAAAATTGAATTTGCAAATGTGTTTTTTCGAAGTAATCAGAGAGTAGAAGTTACGTACAAATTTACGAAAGTATGCACAATTTCTTTTCGATTGCTATTTTAAGGACTTTCTAGACAAATTTGGGAGAAGTAATAATTATCACCTAGGATAGCAGAGACAGGTAGGCTGAAATAAAGGCATGAAAATGGACCAAGAGTTGACAAAATAGCTCCTGAACGGGCATGCATGAGTGATTTTTTGAGGAAAACGAATAGTTCTGTGGGACGCTATGACGCTACGTTTTTTCTGCTTTCACACTAAAGAACTCATTATAAAGTTTGGATAAGCAAATCAGTTTCATGATTCATATGTTATGTCCTATGTGGTGTTCAATGTCCAGCAATAAACTTACACTTAGTACTATCCCATTCACATGAACTGTTTCATAACTAGTTTTGTTTTTGCTATTAAAACTGGCCTCTCTTTCAAAGTGTGCATGCCGGCTAGTTTAGACACGGAAAGAGGGGTGTGGGAGAGAGAGAGAGTATGAGGGTGGAAAGAGGGGTGCTGGAATGAGATGGGGAGTGACAAGAAAGTTTGACGTGTGAATAAAGTTGTTGAAACGGACGAGGGGTAGTTTAAGGACTTTCGGAAGTTGTGTGGATGCGCACTTTAGCTTGTAGGGCCAGCTTATTACGTATTTACTTTAATATTCCGTATCGATCCTAAACTAATCTCAATAGACTGTTGCTCTTAAAATGTATTATATCCTGTATCATAAATGTATTGATTTTTGGTTGGCTGAGAGCTCGTCACGTGACCAGAAATATTTCGACTCTTTTAAGGTTGTTCTGAAAAAGTACTTTTTGGGAGTTGCTTCTTTTTTTTTTTTTTTTTTTTTTGAATTTGAATTTAGTATTTTTTTTTTTTTTTTTTTTTTTTTTTTAAATAGAAATTGTATTTTTTTCTTCTGGGGGGTCTTTTTTAAAACTTTGATGCAGGATTTAAAACAAATATACCATGCCCTATTTTTCGAGGAACTGGTGAAAACTATGGGCCTCGGCGACTCCGATAGTACCATTTGCTTGGGGACTGCGCCCCTCAGCAAATAATACTATTGGAGTCACCTCTTGCGCATACTTTTAACCAGAACCTCTCAAGACAGTGTTGAAGGCAGTTGAAAATTCAACGATAGTACGGGATTTTAAATGCCTCCAGCGGGCAACTCCCAAGATATGTCACAGCGCTCACGCCGTGCAATCTAGCTGAGGCGCATTCAAATAAACTGTGCTGCACTACTGCCGTACCTGTATAGCGCCAGCTTCCATTTGTCAACATTTGTCAAGCCGCTGGTTGCAAAAAGCACAACATCAACCACTCCTTGCGGGCAACAAGTTTAACTTTGCTTGATCAAGCAGGGCAAGCATCGAGGGACATCATGTCCGTTTCAGGCCATCGTTCCGAAACATCAATTTAAAACTATGTTCGTACGCCTACTATTATAGCAAACAAGGCGTGAAAATTTGAAACTCTTTCTAAATTCATCTTCGACTTCACAGATAGTCAGCTTCAGCGTGTTTTAAAGGTATAGCCCTTCCTTTGCAAGAAATCCTGCCAGAGATTCCGAAATCACAGCAGCATCAAGACAGGATCTTGGACCTATGAAGATTGACAGGAACCAGCAAAATCTTCATCCACAACAGTATCATTTTAGTGGCTGTGTTGTGAATGTTTACAAGTAGAAGACCAACATTCAAGGATATATACATAATTATGATTGAAAACCTGTTGGAAATCTCAAGTCAGGAGCAAATATAAAGGTGAGTTATTCCGCTTGATTATAAATTGTTGATGTTGATATAAAACAAATATATTTTGCCTTCTTTTCGCGGTATTGATAAAAACTATGGGTCTCGGTGACTCCGGCGATGGCATAGTTTGAACCAGAACCTCTCAAGTAATACTCCTGTACATATTTATATCTATACATATATAGCTCGTGTATGAGCGGGCGCGCACGACGCTAGGGCGTACGAATAAGCACTTTTTGAAATGTAATCACATTTAATGAATAAGTCTTTATTAAGTACCTCAATAACAGTTATTCTATTCACTTGTTACAAATAAATGTATTTCAATAGTCAGAATGCAAATTGCATTTATTAGTTGTTGCTTGGTTTTGTGAAAATATGTCTATTTTTTTTATCTTGAGATTATGATTCTTACATAAGAGCAAGAATGCAGAGCTTTAAAAGTAAATCAAAAACAATGTTGTATTTCAAATGGATGTCACCATCAATCACAGGGACTCATGTCTCGTCACTTATTAGAGCTATGTCGTCATAGTAGTCGTGTATGGCCCTTGAGAGATGTTACCTTAGTCAGGTGTGTAGAAGAAGCATTCAGCTAATGCATTTTCGTATCCAGCCCGCCTATGATTAGGGTTTGGGTTAGGGTTAATTTGATTTAGGTTAAATTCACATACCCTAACCCTTACCCTTACCTTAACCTTAATCCCATTCCTAATCCTAACCCTAAACAATCCCGTGCGAAAGTGCACTCTGGATACGAAAGTGCATTAGCGCCGAGCATTCATACCAGGTGTACCAAGATGTAGATGTGATATCTGGACGAGACCTCGCTGATGCGATCAAGGTGTTTCTAACGGTACACTCTTGGTGGGTTCAGTGGTCGGTGAGTCTGTAGGCGTGCATTCACGAAATGCCAATAGCGAAGATCCATCTGGTAGGTTCGTGAGCATAGTCGGCGTGTTACCGATGCCACAGTGAGAGCAAGCGGTCGGACCTCCATAAGTAGACTAAAAGAAGTATCCATTGAAGCTTACTTTGAACGGAGAATCTCCTAGACCCCATGAACCCAAAACAATAAAGAGCACCGAGAAATCAAATGAAGATAGAAATTGCCGTCAATAACGCATACTTCGCTTTGTTCAAACTGATTTGACTTTGTTTTGATTAGAGTTTTGTCTACAGCTCTATCACGGAGGACTGTGCGCCTAGCTTCTATTCTTGAATAATTAACCATGACTTTGAATTAAATTGATGAAACAAGAAATTGCGGACAAGGTAGCAGAAGTCCACAAATCACAAAACACGCAAAACCACAATGAAAGATATTATGATCAATTGTTATAAAATAATCATAATTATGTTGATCATGGTGATGATAATCACAGTAATAACAATGATGTTAATAAAAGAATTAATAGTAGAAATAGTAACTACAAAGAAGAAGATAATGATAATAAAATTAATCATGATAAATATTACAATAATAAGTGTAATACGTCAACAGCAATGGTAGAACAAGTAATCTTAAGTGTTATACACATATGTATAGGCATATGTACAAAGCACAGTAACGTTTTCAACATTGACCTTTACTGATGATGTCATCTAGGCGCCATTTTGTAAAATTTTACAAAAATCAACTCATGATCATATCTTCATAACCCAAAGGTATTCCTCATTCATATTTATCATGATCAAGGTCAATATCCGTCCGGTCAATATCAGGTCAATTAAAGCGCGCGCAAAATTTTAAAATGCTAAAAATCGTCTCAAAATCATTTTGCATACGTTTTAGGCCATTCTAAGCATTTTATAAAAAATCGCGCACACACGCATGAGCGCACGTTTTCGCGCGTAAAACTATTACACAACAAAGAATCGCCATTTTGTTTTCTTTCATAATATTTCACATATTTTTACTAACAAATTGATACCATGTTTATCTCTTTATGATTATTATTAACGGAATGATCGACCATTTAACATAAAATTCCCTGCGCGCGAGCTCTTGTAATACATAGCCTATATAGGCAAAAACATGCCTATACAAAATCCATTGTAGCTCTTTAAGATGCAAGGTGACCCCAATTTGTTTTCATATTTTAAAAGAGTATGAATTGGAGATATGATTTCATGTCTCATTTGACCCTCTATTACCTCATGACGTCATTATAATGGCCTCCGAACTAAAAATTTCAATTTGCATATTATGACGTCAGCTCCAATTCTCCAAATTTTGATATGTTCTAGTTGAGACAATTTTCTACAAATTTAATTGTCACAATTTTTTCAATTTGACAAAAGCATCATGGCGTATTTTTGCGATTAAAGGAGGCATGTCAATTTTTCACATTTTGCGTGTATTCTCTATGAGACATGACTTTTTCTCAAAACTCGATTCCACATCCCCGTCTTTCGCTAGCAATATCTACGTCGTTTTAGGTTCGTTCACGCTGAACTTCGAGTATGTTGTAGCTGAGACAATAAGCTATCTCAAATGTGCCCTTTATTTTGTCTCAAATTTTAGTTGGACCAGCCCACCTATACTTGTTCCAAACAAGTATTACAAATCTAGTTATTATTATTTTCATTAATGCTTTTACTTGAAAGATTTTAGGATTATTAATATATTGCGTTATCTCAGACCGTTATAAATACCTGTTTTGCTTCCTCCGACAAAAATCTGATTTTGTTAAGATATGTTTTATTGTTTGATGCAGTTATCATTCATATATTGCGTTATCTGAGACCATATGCTTCTTTCCCAATTCCAATTTGTTTGGGTAATATCTGTGGAATTCAAAGAACAACCTTTGCGTTAATTAGTTGTTGCTAGAGTTTAAAACTATGGTGGCTCCCAAGGGACACGCAAACGCACAAACGCAAACATTTGACGTATACCTATGCAACACATTTTTCGTTTTTTACGTCCAAGACATGAAAATCAAAAAAATTGACGTATACCTTTGCTTGGTATTTTTTTCGGTTTTCTGTACTCAATGGCCCCGAAGGGACACGCAGACGTGAATATTGGACGCAGATTTTTCAGCAGATTTTCACGTCTGCGTTTCCCACCAGGAAGATAAGCGTATATGGGTGGTCTGTCCCTAATTACTGATACAGGGATTACCAGCTGGTATCTCATACTCAGTCCAGATTCATAGTCTTCTAATCGCAGACCCTACACCTATACTTATTCAGGGTGTCTGAAGTCTCACTTGTTATTGTGTTCAGCAAGAAGAGGACATTGATGCGCTTGGCAATGGAATGCTACAGGTTGCAATGTACATGTTATTTATGCACTATCATTATTATTGTTTGAGGACAATCAGATGACTAAAAGAGGAAGTTATGAAACAATAACAATCAAAATTGGTACCATGTGGAGTTAATTTGTTTCATTGATTTAGTTACCAAGTAGAACAGCAAATAAATACGATAGGCCTACAATGATTACAACAACAAAAACATTTTCATGACGAAATCGTATAGAGAGAGATTAAAAAAAAAAAAAAAAGGAGGGAAATAGAGGAGTGAGAGAAAGGGGAAAAGAAGGTGAAGAGAAATGGATAGAGAGCAGTAGAGTAAATCACAAAGAAATACACATACATTGAATTTAGCTCAAATTGTTGATTTTCTCCTTCTCTCATTACCAAGCACTTCTTTGTGTGCACCCTTTTACACCATTTTATTCTCTCTTTTTCTTTCCATCTCTCTCTATCTCTCTCCTCTTTTTCCAATAATGTCCCACCACTCTCCCTCCCCTACTCTCGATCTTTCCTCCTTTTTCCCTCCCAATCTGTCTCTCCCCTCTCTCATCTTTCTATCCCAATCTGTCTTGCCCCGCTCTATTTCTCTCTCCCAATGTCCCGTTCTCTCTCTCTCTCTCTCTCCTCTTTCCCGTTTCTCTCTCCCAATATGTCTCTCCCTTCTCTCTCCCAATCTGTTTCGCCCCTCTCTCTCTCTCTCTCTCTCTCCTCTTCACCTTTCTCCAAATCTGTCTCTCCCTTCTCTCTCCCAATCTGTTTATCCTCTCTATCTCTCTCTCTTTCTCTCTCTCTTCTTTCAACGTGTATCTCTCCCAATCTGTCTCTCCCTCTCTCCCTTTCTCTCCCCTCTCTCTCTGTCTCTACCTCTCTCTGTCTCTCCCTCTCTCTCTCATACACATAGTACAGAGAGAATGGGAAGGGAGGAAGGACAGGAGAGAGAGAGAGAGAGAGAACATCTGCGTCCAATATTCACGTCTGCGTGTCCTTTTTGGGAGACGCAGACGTGAATATTTGACGCAGATATTCACGTCTGCGTGTCCCTTCAGAGCCATTGAGTACAGAAAAACGAAAAAATTACCAAGCAAAGGTATACGTCAATTTTCTTGATTTTCACGTCTTAGACGTAAAAGACCAAACAAAATTGTTGCATAGGTATATGTCAATTTTTATTTCTTTTCACGTCTAGGACGTTAAAAAAAAAATTGTGCATAGGTAAACGTAAAATGTTTGCGTTTGCGTATCCCTTAGGAGCCACCATAGTTTCCTATGACGGCTAGGAAAAATTATTCCTACCTGGCATCCTTGTAAATTGTAAAGCGGAATCCTAATTAATTTTCAATTTACTAATGAATTGGTAATGACAAAAATATAATGTATATCGAAACGCCTAGACCGATTAGAAATTCATTATTAATAAGTCATACTCTGTTTAACACACTTAATTATCATACATGAAATTACTCTGGTGCATTTATTTAAAAAAAATATTAATAAAAATTAATAATAAAAAAAAATCTTATCAAATCGAAATGAATTAAAATAAAGATATTCGGGAAAAGGAAGGGTAATATTAGCATTTTGCGTGCATTTTTTTGAAAGCAGGCGTGTGCGTGGACAGGGGCGTTTGTTAGCGTTGAAGATTTTACGTATCCCTCGGATACCTCCTTTCTGAAAATGACACTATCGAGAAAAAGAAAATCGAAGAGCAACCTGCCAAAGGGGCAGCTATTTAAACAGCTAAAAACCCTTAAACAACAATGCCCATAATGCAAATGAATTCTATCTTGTTTCTTTTGAAAATCAAAGTACATTTAATTGGACCTTTAAACTATTATTACCACTACAACTTCTACTACTACTACTACTAGTACTACTACTACTACTACTACTACTACTACTACTACTACTACTACTAATACTACTACTTCAACTACTACTACTACTACTACTGCCAATACTACTACGACAACTACTGCTGCTGCTACTAGTACTGTTACCATGACTTCTGATCATACTACCACTACAATATGTGCCACCACAACTACCATTGCCAATGCAATCCCTATATACGGAATGCCATTAAAGTTATTTCATAAAAATAGTGATAAACTAACTCTGGGAAAGGTAATAACGTTTAGTTCACTATAAAGCTAGCGATATAGAGGGAAGGAGGAGTCAGACAATGAGAGTGAGAGAGAGAGAGAGAGAGTTTGTCATTGAGAGCGAATGAGAACAAATGAAATAAAGACAAAGTTATTAAAACATGACCTAAAGAAGGATATATATAGAGAGAGAACAAAACAGAGAGAGAGAGTGTGTGTGTTTGTGCATGTGCGTGTGTGTGTGGGTGTGTGCGCGTGTGTATGTGCGTGCGTGTGTGTGTGTATGGACGAGTGTATTTGTCTTTGCAAGGGAGCGCGTGTGTGAGTATGAGAGAGCGAGGGGAGGAGAGTGAAATGCAGTATGGAGGAGAGATAATAAAAAGACTTTGACAGGCAGAAAGAGAGGCCGATAGAAAGATCGAGGGGAAGAATAAAAGAAAACACGAGTTTTAAATACCCATTTAATGAAGCTTGATTTGAATGAGAAAGAAAAACACATAGTAATATGAGTGATAACAAAGTGAACCAATAGAGAACATGCAAGATTGAAAATAAGATTTTTTATATAAAGACAGAGAGAGAGGGAGAGAGAGAGATAGAGAGAGTGGTGACTGAAAAGAAAGTATTGATACACAGTCGCTCATATAGTAGGAATATGTTTGTTTTACCCCAATTCATGGAATTATTTTATAAAATAATTTAAAAATGAAAGATGTACAAGATAGTATACATTCTCAAATTTTATTGAATAATAATTTGCCAATGTGTGTTTTGCGCGACTGCTAAAGCATGTGTATGCTACTATGCTTATCAACTAGGGAACCTACGCCCTTAAGTCATACATGACAGTAATGAGGATTAATGCCCCACAAAAGGGCACTTATATAGCACATCGACACGGGTTCCATCCTGGGGCCTCACAGTTAAGAGGCCATTGCTTTGTCACTGAACCATGACTGTACGCAGCGGGGGCTAGGGTAGGGGGCAGTTTCCATAAATTAAAAAATCAAAGAAAATGCAATAAATTTTCAATAATTTATTGCATTTTACCCCGGTTCCAAACATAAACAAATCCTCTGTGTGCCCATGCCTTGAGCCATAATGGCCGTCCAGAGGATTTTTTCATGTTGGGGACCGGAGTAAAATGCAATAAATTATTGAAATTTTATTGCATTTTCTGTTTTTTTATTCATTTATAGAACCTACCCTAGCCCCCGCTGCGTACAGTCATGGTTCATTACCAAGCACTTCTTTGTGTGCACCCTTTTACACCATTTTATTCTCTCTTTTTCTTTCCATCTCTCTCTATCTCTCTCCTCTTTTTCCTATAATGTCCCACCACTCTCCCTCCCCTACTCTCGATCTTTCTTCCTTTTTCCCTCCCAATCTGTCTCTCCCCTCTCTCATCTTTCTATCCCAATCTGTCTTGCCCCGCTCTATTTCTCTCTCCCAATGTCCCGTTCTCTCTCTCTCTCTCTCCTCTTTCCCGTTTCTCTCTCCCAATATGTCTCTCCCTTCTCTCTCCCAATCTGTTTCGCCCCTCTCTCTCTCTCTCTCTCTCCTCTTCACCTTTCTCCAAATCTGTCTCTCCCTTCTCTCTCCCAATCTGTTTATCCTCTCTATCTCTCTCTCTTTCTCTCTCTCTTCTTTCAACGTGTATCTCTCCCAATCTGTCTCTCCCTCTCTCCCTTTCTCTCCCCTCTCTCTCTGTCTCTACCTCTCTCTCTCTCTCCCTCTCTCTCTCTCATACACATAGTACATAGAGAATGGGAAGGGAGGAAGGACACGAGAGAGAGAGAGAGAGAGAGAGAGAACATCTGCGTCCAATATTCACGTCTGCGTGTCCTTTTTGGGAGACGCAGACGTGAATATTTGACGCAGATATTCACGTCTGCGTGTCCCTTCAGAGCCATTGAGTACAGAAAAACGAAAAAATTACCAAGCAAAGGTATACGTCAATTTTCTTGATTTTCACGTCTTAGACGTAAAAGACCAAACAAAATTGTTGCATAGGTATATGTCAATTTTTATTTCTTTTCACGTCTAGGACGTAAAAAAAAAAATTGTGCATAGGTAAACGTAAAATGTTTGCGTTTGCGTATCCCTTAGGAGCCACCATAGTTTCCTATGACGGCTAGGAAAAATTATTCCTACCTGGCATCCTTGTAAATTGTAAAGCGGAATCCTAATTAATTTTCAATTTACTAATGAATTGGTAATGACAAAAATATAATGTATATCGAAACGCCTAGACCGATTAGAAATTCATTATTAACTCTTATCCTGCCATGAGCCTGCTAGCGCGCTATTGTTATAGTGCCATGTGCACGCGAGCGTGCTATCGATTGAAAGCCACGTTCATGCTAGCGAGCCACCGCTACGGTGCTTTGTGCGCGCTAGCGCGCAGATGTAATAACAGTTATTGTTCATGCCCATTGCACCGTGTTGAGTGCTTTTGCAGCGCTATTGAAAGTACCGTCGCGTGCATCAGATTATCGGCTTTCGATTACGCGTCTTCGTCTACAACAGTCAGATTGGATTTTCTCGAGTAATTTAGAGATTTGTTTTTGATATCATATATCATCAGTATGCCTCCCCATCGCAAGAAACGGGCATGCTTCATTGACCCGGATCTGGTGCGAGAGATGGTGATGAAACAGGAGGGTACTTTGTTGTGTGCACTGGACATATTTACTACATACAGAAACCATATGAGACGACGGATTGGTTCGACAACTCACCGATAGTGCTTATTTACCTCAGCAAAATTTTTTTTTTGCATTTTCTGTTTTTTTATTGATTTATAGAACCTACCCTAGCCCCCGCTGCGTACAGTCATGGTTCAGTGACAAAGCAATGGCCTTGTAACTGTGAGGCCCCAGGATCAAAACCGTGTCGATGTGCTATATTAGTGCCCTTTTGTGGGGCATTAATCTTCATTACTGTCATTTATGACTTAAGGGCGTGGGTTCCCTATTTGATAAGCATAGTAGCATACACATGCTTTAACAGTCACGCAAAACAAACATTGGCAAACTATTGTTCAATAAAATCTGAGAATGTATACTATTATCTAGATCTATTATTTTTAATTTTTTTTAAAAATAATTCCATAAATTGGGGTAAAACAAAAATATTTCAACTATATGAGCGACAGTGTATATGAGTCAGACCAGGACCACCAAAGGGATTCTAAACCGACTCCAAACCGACCTATTCTTGGCCGGTAGGGGTAAGGTAACTATTTGTTCTGGTGTCAGACTTGTTGGTGTGGGCGGGATAGCAATTAGAGACATACCATGTATCGCATCAATACGTCGCATGCAGTCAGGCACTGCGTTAAAGGAAAACATAAAAATGCGAGTTTGATACCATGGTGATAAGCGCCTCACATCATTTCAGCGGGCTGCATCTATTAAACTCATGTATTTTTCTCTCATTTTCCTCGTGCTCTCATTGAGCATTTCGAAAATTAAACGCGCCAAGATAACAGCGTTTTTAAAACAGAGCGTGCTAAATCACCTTCATCTTGAGTCGTTCCTGGGTTCTTCTGTTTTGATTTTCAATTTCATGCGTTTAATGAGCAGAATAACGACTTCAGTCTGTGAAAAAAGGGAGAAAAACACTAGTGACTTATACATTTTGAGAGGGAAGGAGATGACCTCACTTGACTCTATTGGTTCAAGATTTGTCTCAATATACTTCAAAACTCTTTAACTCTATTGACAATATCGATCTAAGATTGGGATTTGTGAAAGATAATCATCATCATGGTTGATTTACCTTTGAGTGGACTAAGGATATTCCTTGCCTTGTGTGGGGGCTTTTCTCTGGTGAGTAAATGAAAAAACAATCCTTTTATCTCTTCAAAAACTGAAATTCAGATGTCATTCCTTAAAACAGAAATGACTGAAAATAAAGTATATCATGTTAAACATGTGTTAAATTTGATTACTTTCTGTTATGAGTAATCGTTAAATGCATTTTTAAAATATTGTATTTTGTAAGGAATTTAAATCCCTATTAATTGTGTATATCCTTATTCACGAGCATTGTCATGGTAAAAAATTTAACTATTTCTATTCTACTGTTCTTTTAAATTATCCCACATGTCGTCATCCTGTCGTTGGTATTAGGGACTTTTAGATTTGCATGTCAACAGCTTTGACTGCAACGTGTGACGTCATTTTAAGGCACTGCGCATGCGTTACGTCGTCTCAGTCGGCGATCGAGAATGCGTCAACCTTGATTTTCCTAAATCTAGTACATACATACATATTGATATTTATATAGCGCCTTTACATGCTCAAGGTACTAGTATGCCGCGTGCGCATAAAATATACAGTTCCACAGGTAGACAAAGGAACATCCCTTTTCTGCTATTATGTAAAAATGTGTAGAACAGGTGTCACATTCATATGCACCTGTTCTACACATTTTTACATAATAGCAGTGAAGGGATGTTCTTTTGTTGAGGGTAGAATGAGGAACTGTATATTTTGTCCTTTTTCTTTGTCCGTGATGTTCATAATGATTTCTAATTGTAGTCAACATGGGCAGTTAAGTACGTTGACACGCATCATCAGTTGGCGTTCGTCGTGTTCTCGTCCACTCAATCTAAAAGTCCCTATTATTCTTTCCTCAAAAATCTCTCATATGGGGCCGATTAGAAGAAATGAGAAGGACATATAATAGAAAGGAAAATGATGGCCGAGATGATGATGGAATGGAGCTTTATACAACACTTACACGACACTATATTTGGGTTATGTGTTCGGTTTTTATGTGTACACCATATTAAATGAGGTATTATAAGACACTGATGTCTGGACATACCGTTGTGCCACGAGCACTTCTGTACAATGCTATTGGTTTGGACGCAACTCTCAAAAAGTTCTAGACTAAAGTAAAATATGTCTAGGAAACTAACAGTCGTCATTTACAAAGATATTTTTTGATTAATGTTACTGCGGTATGTGAATAGTTCATTGGAACATAGGTTAGTCCATTTGTATGAGATGGTTTGAAAATTGTCCTTTTTCCTCATAAAGTGCAGTGTTTGTATTCTATCGCTAATTCAGAGAAGATCAGATTTCATATAGATCATTTTTGAACTAGGGTTTCTAGTTGCCGAAGGTGCTCCTCAAACTACATAATGGTATTTCAGTTATGTTGTATATTTTGGTTATGGGACACAAATTAGTAATGACTGTTAAACCTAGCTTATGTAAACATAATGTGACTACTAGTATTATATTTGTTCACAATATTTCTAAACTTTCTATCATTGAAGAAGGTACGTATCTGACGAAACTTTGCTTGTTTCAAAGTATTGGGTTTTCATTACATTCAAAATGATTTTAGATAATACACAATTATTATTCATATCATTCAAAGTAAGATGTATTCGATCCCGATATAGAAGAAAAGGGGGTATTCTGTTGGTTTGAGGGCACAAATTTATATAATATATTCCATCAAGAAAACATATATTCTGCTAAAGAAGAATCTGATTGGTTAGAAGAATGGCAGAGGAGATTTCTTTTGTTATGAAATGGTGCAAACCATTCATGCGGAGTAATGATACACTGTCGACCGGGTTTAGATTATGCAATGAACCATACATCGATTAGTGATTCAGATCGTTTGATATGTACAACCATAACCATTTAAGATAATGATTATACCATGGTGAATATCTATAGTCATATAGTCTTGTTTAGGTGATGGCAATTTTGGTCAGGGCAAAGGTCGTGTTAAAGGCACACTGTCCTACTTGTAACTACTTGATCCCTCTATATAGAAAACTTCCCCAATCGGTGCCTGTTGGTCCCCCATGATCCTCTTTTTCTTATGTTAAATGAGAGCTGAGTCAATGAGATAGCCACCTGTCACAGTGACCTCGCTGGATCGCTGGGTGGTCTAATCCCTTCTAGCTGAAGTAGTAAAGCCTACCTTTAAGAGCTAGTCGGCGTAAAAATGGTGAGGTCGGCGTAAAGGTCGGGGTAGTGATCGTCTTGTAGGGGGGGGGGTAGATTGTGACGGGTAGCCGGAATCAGGGGCGTCGCCAAAGGGGGGGGGGTGTCCACCTGTCAGGATATTGTCGGTAAAATCGCGCTGCCGTCGGGAAAAAAGAGAAAAGGAGGAGGGAAAAAAGAGAGGAAAGGAGAAAGAAAAGAAAAAAAGAAAAAGAAAAGAAAAGAAAGAAAGGAAAAGAAAGGAAAGAAAGGAAAAGAAAGGAAAGAAAAGAGAAGAAAAAAGAAAGAGAAAAAAGAAAAAGAGGGAGGAGAGGAAAGAAAGGAAAAGAAAGAAAAGGAAAAAAATTAGAAAAATTAGAAAAGGGAAACAAAAGAAACGAGGGATGAAAGAGAGGAGAAAGGGGAGGTAAGAGCCTGAGAGAGAAGGAGTGGGAGTAAAAGAGAGAGGGGTTGTTGGGTGGAGTCGTCTCGTCAAGGAAGCAAGAAAGACACGGTTAAATATGTTGCTGTGTCGGGTCAGCTGTGTCGGTATTCTTGCTCGATCCTCTTGTACCCTATCAATGCAGAAGTTTGAAATCGGTGAGAGGTACAGTGCGTCCCAGAAAAAACGAAACCGAGAAGTATCGATGTTTTATCATAACTTAATCACAACCATAATTAATGAATGATACATATTTGGAAAGCTTAGAGTCTCCTCTTTCAGTTGATGCTACTCACGTGATGCATATTTACGCATAAGTGATTAAAAGCAATTTGAAGGAAGGAAACCAAAAAGACATTTGGCAGGCGGTATCTGAATTTCAAAGAAAAATTCATATTTCTAGAAAGTTCATTTTCTGCTCTTTCATATGATACCTCAATCAAGAAAAATGAGCCAGGAATAACAAAGTTCTGTTTGTTTAAAGTAGCCCTTACATTTTCATAATTTTAACAAACGAATTCGTTTTCACTGGGTGCCTGCCGTAGCAAAAAGCAGATTTGACAAAAGACTTAACTCCGTTTCGTTGACAATCAGCTATGCATGAAGACTCTCGTCTACGGTCAAGAACGGTACAATAAATCGTCTTCTTTTCCTAATAATTTAATGAAACGTCAAAACTTCCGCGCTTCGCGCGAGAGGGGGAGAACTTCATTTAGACGAGTCGAGAACCGTAGAACGAATCGTCTTCTTTCTCTAATAATTTAAGGAAACGTCAAAGTTTCCGCGCTTCGCGCTAAAGGGGGGAACTGAATACAGACAAATAGGGCTTATTAAGATTCGAAAACGGTACAACGAATAGTCTTCTTTCTCTAATAATTTAATGAAAAGTCAAAACTTCCGCGCTTCGCGCGGGTGGGGGAGATTTGAATTAAGATAAGGATTAAGAGTCTAGAACAGTACACCGAATCGTCTGCTTTTTCTCATAATTTGATGAAACGTCAAAGATTCCGCGCTTCGCGCGGGAGGGGAGAAACTGAACCAGACAAGGATTAAGGGTCGAGCACGGTTCAACGAATCGCCTATTTTCTCTAATAATTTAATGAAACGCCAAAGCTTTCGCGCTTCGCGCGGGAGGGGGAAAAATTCGTTCACACAAGGATTAACAGTCGAGAACGGTACAATAAATCGTCTTCTTTTCCTAATCATTTAATGAAACGTCAAAACTTCTGCGCTTCGCGCGGGAGGGGGGGGGGAACTGAATTCAGATAAGGATTAAGAATCGAGAACAGTACATCGAATCGTCTGCTTGTTCTCATAATTTAATGAATTAAATGAAACTGAATTTAAACAAGGATTAAGAGTCGAGCACGGTTCAACGAATCGTCTTCTTTCTCTAATAATTTAATGAAACGCCAAAGCTTCCGCGCTTCGCGCGGGAGGGGAGAAAAATTCGTTCAGACAAGGATTAACAGTCGAGAACGGTACAATAAATCGTCTTCTTTCCCTAATAATTTAACTGAATTCAGATAAGGATTAAGAGTCGTAAACAGTACACCGAATCGTCTGCTTTTTCTCATAATTTAATGAAACGTCAAAACTTTCGCGCTTCGCGCGGGAGGCATATCACCGACGCGCGCTCTTTAAGTGATTCGCCTGCTCACTACCGCCCCTCCCTAAAAATAGATCCTAGCTCCGCGCCTGCATTAAAATATATAGCTATGATGGTGAAGTTAGTTGACGAAATAATTCGCATATTTAAGTCGTCGAGGAAAATGACCATTTGCGCATACGCAAGTACTATAGATAGGGTTAAATTTGTAGATATTGGGACATTTAATTTTGTCGGTATTTGGTGGCTAGTTTTGTCGGTAATCGTTGGCCTCTTCACCCCCCCCCCCCCCCCCCCCCCACTGAAAAAGGTCTAGTGACGCCCCTGGCCGGAATGAGTGGGGGTAGGCCTCGGACAAAACAGATGACAATGGCAGCCTGAGGAGTAGAGTTGGTGCTCTTTATTCTGTATAAAAGGACACATCGCTATTAGCAGGGTGGAAACGGGGTCAAGTAATGTTAAACAGTTATCAATTACAAAAATAAACAACAACACATCTTTCAGAATTATGACAAAAATAGCTAGTTAGTGTTCACTACACTAAAACATTTGAATCGTTAATGACATTAACTTTAACTTATTTAAGACATTGCAAATGCCCAAAGTGTATAAGCTGGATCAATAACGAATTCCTAACATAATTAATCAAACTTAAAAGATCATAATTCTTCGTTAATCAGGTTTCTCTACACCAAAACCTAATACATATTCATTAGCGCCCAAGTTCCCGACTACAATAGTCACACTCCAAGGCCTAATTGACCGTACACACAAATGCATTCTACACGTACCCGTACAGGCATAGCCTAGGCATCCATTTCCTCTACGTGTAATCTACTTGTACATTGAGAAGTCACACCCTCTGAGCATTACGTAACAACAATATCGCCTTAAATTACACCTGTCTGTTAACAAATATCATGTTCTTTGAACATATTTTTAAGCCTTATAATGATACTAATTCGTTAAAACCATATGAACAAAACATAGTAGCAATATTATCAAATATAACAATTTAAACACACATAAAAACTATAAGCCTTGCTTACCTATAAGCGGGTGGAAACAGGGTGAAGGTCACGGTTCTAATGCCCGCCACCAACGACCTCCTTATACAGTCTGAACAATGGTCGTGTTCGCTACGCCCACCTTTATCCCGACCGATTTACTCCTGGATTTATCCAGGAGTAACGCGCTGACACGTCTAGAGGGTAGCGTATTAAATTTGACCGTGTGGATGCTCTCACTTTGCACTCGGAGTATCTTCGACCTGTCACGAGGGTTGTTTGTTTACAATCGAAAATTAGAATTCGAACGGTTTAGAAGCGGAAGGTGGGTTGAGGTCGACTAGTGCGGACGCCACCACTTCCAGGGATAGATCCAGGATCCCCTTTTACCTTCAACAAAAATCACATAAATAATGTTCAGTTTACTCAGAAATGTATCAGAATGTACCATAGAGCAATTAAAATGCACGGCCCTACCCCAAACCGTAAAGACTTCGCGTTTGCAATTTCGTACAAATCACGCCCCCTCCCACCCCTTGTAAAATCCGTGATCCACACGCCCCCTCCCACCCCTTGTAAAATCCGTGATCCGCCCCTGACTTCTGGAAGTTACTCTTAGTAAGACTGGGTCGGTGGAAGGTCGTGTTAACTTAATCGAGGCTAGTTAGTCCGAGTAAGAGGGTGTGGACAACTAAAGGTGTAAGTCAAATATTCAAGAGGTATTTACTGCTGCAGAGATTAACTTACGCTGACTAGGAAGCCCCGGTATGAACCTGGCTTATTTTAAGCAGACCTAAATAACCAGTGTTCATTTTAAGAGGACATATAGCTTTCTTTGTGTAAATGGCACCAGTTATTCGAGGTGTGGATTAAAATACTTAGTCTATTTAACAGTTAAACAGAAAAGGAAACCGTCTTTTAGATAGCATTACTCTCATTATCATGAACAGGATTATTTATGAACATGAAGGAATAGATATATGGTGAATTCATAACCCCTCATCACGGAGATATATATGACGTCAAGTCCATCCCGTGATTCAAGGTAGATTAGATTTATGGTTGATATCAGATACACTTCAAGATTTTATCAACAGAGTAGATATTTCCAAATGTAGGTAGTGGTCATTCAGCAATAGTGTTGTATACACGAGCTGGCGATAGGAAGGAGATATCCGAATATATCAATTGGAAATTTAATAATTCGTTTTGTAAAGATGGATAATTCTGCAAGAAATGCCAACTAATATGAATGAATCGGAGAATGATACACAGTTTCAGCAGCGGATCCAAGATTTTCAGAAAGAGGGAGGCTAAGCCATGGTGCACGCGAGCCTACTAGGGAGAGCCGCTTGCTCCTCCTCTCAACTCTCTCTTCAAAGTCACTGCATCACTCTCTTCTTTCGTTTGTATCTTTACCCTTTTCTCTATCTAAAACGTTATTTGCTTCTCAGTGTTCCATGTACCTTACTATACTCCTCCCTCTACTCATTCTGTTCTCATGTCCGTTGTTTTGAAATGTTAGTCTATCAGGTGGTGCATATTTGTTTTCTTTCTTTTTTTTCTTCAATATTTTTTTTTTATTGATTTCAACGACACAAATTAATTTTAATAATAAAATACAGTTGTTTTTCCTTGACATGAATTCAAAACATTTTCATTACATAGATTGTACAATTATTGATGAAAATAAAAATGAATTCAGTTGTAACATAAAACAAATAACCCCATCCAGCCAAAACACACTACTACCCCCCCCCCCCCCCCCCTCCCCACCATGCGACACACACACCACCCGACCACACTTCCACTACACACTGTTCCTATAGCCTCCTCAGAATAACCCAAATACATACGTTATCTATTAACTGCCCTATCTCTCTCTCTCTCTCTCTCACATACACACACAAACACTCTTATCTCCCTCTCTCTATCTCTCTCTCCCACAAACACAAACACACACACTCTCGCTCTCTCTATCTCACTTTCCTTCTCTAACTCTCTCTCTCTTTCTGTCTCTCTTTTTTTTCTTCTCTCTTTCCATACCCTGTGTAGCTTTTCGAGTTTCTGTTTCCTATGACTAGCTAGGACAAATCATTCTCACTTGGGATCCTTGAAATTGAAAGTGGAAACTACATTCAGTTTTAATTTACTAATGGATTAGTAATGACAAAATAGAATATATATATCGAATCGTCACGACCGATTAGAAATTCATTATCAATAATTCATATTCAGGTAATACACCGACTGCAGCATACTGTAACGTGATACACAATCATACTTAGAATTACCGTGGTGCATAAAGATATAATTAAATTGAAATGAATTGGAGTCGAGATATACGGGAAAAGGAAGGATGTCATTAGCATGTTGCGTGCGGTTATTGATGCAACTATGTGCGCAGACGCAAGGCGTTTATTGGCGTTGAAGATTTTACTTACTTGTAACAGGGAGATGATAGGGAAGAAGTGGAATGAAGCCGCTCTCTTTTTACCCCATGCTCCAAGCCGCAGGAAAGTTATGCGCTAATCTGCTACTGTTGACCAGGTGGTGAGATAAAAGAGCGCATGAAATATCAGGGTTTAGAATTCCTACATCAGAAAATGGTATCCCAGCAAATGTTCGCTGTCCCCTTCAATGATATATCATCAATGTATTATTTAATGTGTAATGGGAAGAACAAGCGAACATAAACTTGTGTAATTTCATCCTTTTTTCCAAGTACAAAAATACCAAAAACACGCGAAAACACTCATTAGCAAACTTATAGTTACTTACTTACAAGCTCATGCATTCTTAGCGCGGTCAAGTAAAACAAACGAACCAACCATCTCTGATTAATTTAATACTAAAGTTGCCTCGAATGTCATAGCTGAGAAGATGGAGAACACTTTAGATGACCTAATATACAAAGATCAAGTAACTTTCTTAAAGAAACGACGTGAATGAGAGGCACCTTGATCAATCATGGATATGCTATTTACCCCACTGCAAAATCTTTCTGCCATCATTCTCAGTTTGGATTTCAAAAAAAAAATTAGATTCACTTAGTCATCCTATTGTCCTAAAAATATTGACCTTTAACAAATTTCGGTTCTAACTTTATAAATCATATTAAGGTGCTCTATTGTTTAGAGAGGTGTTAGACAAGGTGACCCCTATCCCCTTTTCTATTTTAAAATACTTCCTAGTAGTTACGATCAAAGATCATGAAGAAATTCAACTCATATTGACCGTTTAGATACAACGCAGTAATTCTCCAGCCTTATTAACCGTATAAATGAAGAAAAAAGAATGATATGAATAATTATGTGGAAAATCCATACATTGACTTTAAAAGGTAAATTAAATTACTATAATTAAAACGAACGCTATTTCTTATTTTGTTAATCTTGCTACCGTGTTACCTACGCCTCCAGGAGTATACCTGTTTATTTCTTTTTGTGTGGGGCGGCCCTGACATAATAAAGAGGGAAATATCAGTTCAAATCATGAGTGTGGTAGATTGAAAATGGTCTGCATAAAGTCAGTGATACAAGCCCAAAATGTGAACAGGGTTAAAAGATGCTTTGCTTCCAAATACAAAGGCTGGGAAAGTATTGCGTCGTATCTATTCGGTTCCTTCGGTAAGCAATTAGTTTATTTTGCAATTATGATGTTGACGCTCTTCAAAAAACCAAGCTACCAATCCTGACCAAAGAACAGCTGCCACCTGGCCATATATGTTTCTAGAAGATGTGGATGTCCCTCAGTAGGCTTCGTACAGGCATGGGGCGATGCAAATACAATATGCATAAATGGAAATATACAGATGACACTGACTGTGAGAGTGGAACATTCGTGCAATCTATGCCACGTCTTTTAAGATGCCCACTCTTCTGGATGACCAATGCTGCCTGGAAGACCTAGTGGCAGCAGGTGAGAAGGCTCTTCAGTGTGCAAGAGCCTGGAAGAACATTTGAGCTCAGATGATGGACACGAAAGACGACCTACATTTTACGAATGTTCATGACCCCTTAAAAACCGGTTGTTAAGAGCAGGAAACAAAATACACTATCGCAAAAGCCTCCCTAAAACAATATAGGCAATGCCATATAGCCATGGAGACCTTTTGAAATGTGTGGATATGACTATGAAATATTAAACAAATTATCCTTAAAGGGTTTGGTTTTCTTTGTCTCAGATTTTAAACGAAATCCTGGATTTAGCTCAAGCAACAATCATAATTATAAACCATTAGGTCAGTAAGGAATCCCATGACGTTGAGAAACCGGTCGCTCAAAGGTTTTTACTTTTTGAGGCACTTCATGATCATTTTGAAACGCAATTTCTTTTTAGCGCATCAACATTACACCATAGCACAAACGATGATAACACGCAGGGTCATGTATCTCAGAGTTGGCATTGTTAAACAATGCCTTTAAATGTATTTTTAGAAAGACTTTGCAATTGTGTCAAGATACTTTGAAACAAACTAAGACGAGGAGATGCAAAAGCTCAGCAGTAGATCAATGGTCTCCCTATTGTGATGTCCCATGCCCGAAACCGAGTCAATGTGCTCGTGCCCTTCGTTAAAATAGACATTGATTAAAATCGACATTGCTTGTCAAATAAAGGCTTATGACAGAAAGAAAGTGAAACGTGTTATATATTTTCACTAAAAATATATATGTGACCACAATCAGAAAATTCAAATTGAATATTGGCACCCCCCTCCCCCCAAAAACGAAGCCAATATCATACAAACTTGGCGCTTCGATGATACGTAGGCGATTGAAGCAATGCGGCCACCTCCGGATTCACATAAGGACGTATAAACACACGCTTGGCGATCAATAGCAGCCATAATTATTATCATCCCTTTGAATGATTTATTATCCATAGGATGAGTGAATTTAGGCCAGACAGTAACAGATAAATGATAAATACCGGAGTGTTGATACATATATGATTCAAGTAACATTTATTTTCCAATTTTTTTACAAACTATGTATATCTTGTAGTTTATTTTACTGTGCTCCCAAAATTGTGCACATCTTCATTTCCTTCTTGTTTTGTAACCATGATTTGTCTCCTCTTATATTTCATAATTTGGTGTAAATACGGATTCAGCTCTTACCTATCACAAGTGGAGAGCGCCAGTGTTACCAAACACGCCTAGCCGGTAAGATGGCTTCTATATTTCAATATAAATGAATTTTGAGGAAAAGTGTTTGCGAGATAAGAGACCAAAAGGGTCAAAAGGTCGAAGTTTACGGTCTCTTGGACTGTCATGGTTAGACCTCTAAGGGCGCGTTCATGCTTGATTTTGAAGGCAGAATGAGCGATTTGTAACGCTCATCGTAAACGCTCATCGTAATCGCAGTTCCACGGTGCACTGTTCATGCTCACTTCTCCAGGCAATTCTCCTTGGGTGGCCTTCAGCTGGATTCGCAAACCTGTGTGCGCATGCTACGTAGACCCACTAGAGGTCAGTGCGTTGACCCCATTTAAACGCGTTTACAAATTGTAAACGCATCTTTTTGTGAGTTTACGATCGGCGATCGTGATCGCCGTTTTTCGGTGATTCTACAAAAGTGAGCATGAACGCAATTGTGTTTTAAACTAAACGCGTAACAGATGCCTGATTCTGGCCGTCAAAATCAAGCATGAACGCGCCCTTAGTAATATTCAGAGCGTAAATGAGTCAAATATTTTGAGGGGTGGGGCAATAAATAGGTATCATCAACCGTTTCCAGAAGACGGTGCACAGTGGGCCAGAATCGCCTCAAAGTGTGCCAAAATTCAAAATTGGCGAATGTGAATTTTTATATTTTTTTCATTCGCTTGGGGAAGAAAACATTCTAAAGAATATTTGTCCACCCATATTTTAATATTTAGCGAGTTTTAAAAGTGTCATAAACCCCTGCGAACATGGGAAAATCTATATGTTGCTCCAAAAATGATAAAAGTGGCAACTTTACAATAGGTGTTGAGAATTTATGAAGGGAAAAGCAATCAACTTGATACTGCGTGCACTTCTTGCCTATTGGTAACCCAATTAGAAAATACAATGACCAAATTTATGGAAGCTTCATTTTGGGAAAAATAAGCATTAAATTTCACACAAAAAAGAAAAAATTGCAAATTTTTATAAAAGTAGCATGTTTATTAGGATTCCGGCCGATTCCTGCAGTGATGTTAATCTCAAAATGTCCGCCAAAACCTAAGCTTTCCATGTATGGTATTTCTTTTTGCGATTATTTGCTACTCTGCATGTGCAGGCACTTTTCCTCCCCACGCCCATCGATTATTATTAGGCATAATCGGTACACATTTGTACTGTTTCGTTTACGCACAGCCGATTCAACGCTCGTTCGCGTAACCATGGCAACGCACAGTGGGCCAGGGAGGAACCAAAGTGCGCCAAAACTCATTTTTGGTGATTTATTTCTCTTCAATTCTCTTCTTGACCAGTTGAACTGTAATACATTGAGGAATACCTCAGTAAAATATTTAATTCCGGTAAGCACAACTAGGGAATAAATTTACTCCTTCAAACAGCAAAATCCTACATATTCACAGTTTTAGTGCAATAGTGACCTATTTTATAAATCTTTCAATTTAACATGAAGTGCTTAAGTTATTGATATGAAATTGCTCTCACATATTCCTGATAGTTTATTTTGTTGCATGAATTGGTTAAAATGTATAGAAACACAATCTTCATGATATATTAAAGGTTAATTCACTGAAAAATTGACTAATTATCCATGTTTTTTATAAATCTAGAGGAAACGTTTAGATTTCCGCAGAGTTCCGCTTATATTTTAATACCACCATTTTGTCTGATGTCTAAGCTTTAAGTTGAAACCAAATTTGGCTGCCCGATCTTGCCCGTTGTCATGTTAGAGCCGATTCCCCTTGCCACATTGTCCCGAAAAATATGTTTGTTTTTAGTCCGCGGCTGAATCATGAAGGATTCGCGGTCATAAATCACGGCGCTTGGGGGCGCGTGACACTTGTTCTGACACCGCGGACCAAAATAAACACATTTTTCGGGGCAATGTTGCAAAGAAAACGGCTCTAACATAATAACGGGCACAATCGGGCAGCCAAATCTGGTATCAACTTAAAGCTTAGATATCAGAGAAAATGTTGGTAATACTATTTAAGCGGAAATCCCTAGACATCCAAACATTTCCTATGGATTTATAGAAAATAAATCCCCAGAAATTAGTTTTGGCACACTTTGGTTCCTCCCTGGCCCACTGTGCGGTGGAGTGACAGGGGATATTCATGTAAAAAATCCTCGTTATGTCCATGACTCTCTTCCCCGTGAAAACTGAAATTCCCTGCCAATAAGTATTTAGGAAATTAACTCCTTTATTGAAGTGAAGGTACCGTCAAGTTGTTTATTGTAACGCAATACTTAAACTTTTATGGCATAATTTTCCTACGATGTCAATTTAAGATTAAACTATTTTGCACCCCATAATAAGGATTCGTCAGATAGGCATTTGCTGCACTCACTCTTTAATTATGTAATTGTAGTATTGTAAATAACGCATATATTTACTATTCTACGGCTTTTCTTTTCATTTTTTTTTTAATTCCGTAAAAGCATATTATACAAAGTGATTGTATAGGCGCCATATATATTTGTTTGTTTGATTCGCTACAAAGAACTCGGACAGAATCCATGCAATCCAACATTCCCTGAGTGTCCAGAAGGCTCACGAGACTACATCCAGGTTACCAATGCTAACGTGACGGTCAAATCAGATGACGGGAATGGAGGGACTATTACATCGACTGTGGATGTCACGGAGGCAGCTAACAACATTGTTCACTGTGGTGACACCTATACCTGTGGGAGTCTGGCCTATATCCTTCTAGCTAACTACTCTACCCAGTACTGCTTTGGGGCTTCACCAGGGTCATTCCCCCCTGATTACATCAAGATCGATGCAGTCGTGTCTGTAGAATACACAGGTGATGTATCCATTAATGACAAAAGTGCATGGGTTGTTTGATATAAGGCCTTCTTGATTGCCTTAGCTATGATTAACTACTCTACTCAGTTCTTCTTGATTGTTAAACCAACGAAGCTATATGGTGGACGTTGAAATAGTCTTTATCGATGCAGTCCGGTCTGTACTCTGTAGAATACGCAATTGATGTATCTATTCATTAAAAAAGGTGCATGGGTTTGTTGATGTAAGGCCTTTTTGAATGGGGGTGACCTTAGCCATTTAAGGCTAACGAACGTGTTTGTTGCGTAAATACTAGCCTTCCTATATAATGTGAAATATTTTGCCCAATATTTATGTAGCAAGTAGGCCTATAAGTCAAATCTTATCAATAGCAACATTACACTTACGGCTGCCTGTTCTATCATTGTTGCTGATGTCATTTCTCTTATTATTGTCATATTTATCATGATCATTATTATTATTATTATTATTATCATCATTATTTTCTATATCTTTATTGTCATAAATAATACTACTACTGCTATTATCATTAACAATATTGTTATTACTGTGATAATCATCATCCTGATCTTTATCTATAATGATTTTATAAGATGTGATATCTTTCATCGTGGCTTTGCGTATCTTGAGATTTGTCGACTTCAGCTACCGGGTCAGCATTTTCGTTTAACCACACCCATTTGAAACGGGCTAGCAAATCCTGCGTATTAAATGTACAGTTTCGTAGGATATTGGAGGTGAAAGAGATGGAATTTGACAAATCTTGATTCATCGAGTTAATTCAAATTTATGGTTAATAACTTAGGAATAGAAGCTAGGACAATAGTCCTCCTTGATAGAATTGTAGACAAAACTGTAATCAAAGGAAAGTCAATTCAGTTAGAACGAAACGAAATATGCGTAATTTACAGGTTCTATCTTCATATGATTTATCGGTACTCTTCATTGTTTTAGATTCAGGAGGTTCAGAAAGTTCTACGTTCAGAGCAAGCTTCGACGGACATTTTTCTGAGTCTCATTTTGATGGTCCACCCTCGTGCATTCTCTTTGGCATCGATTACAAGACGACTATACACAAAAATCCACCAGATGGATCTACACTATTGACATTTCCATGCAAATCGTCTACAGACTCACCAACCACTGAACCCACCACGAGTGTACCGTTGGAAACGACTTCTCCATCCCTCACCTCCTCATCTTCGCCTCCATCCGACCACACCTTGACCGCATCAGTGAGTTCTCCTCCAGATATCACTGCAGTGTCAACGCATTCATCTAAATCTTCTGCACCTGGTCTGAATGCTTCATCTACACAGCAGACTGAGGTAATATCTCTCAAGGGCCACGGCTCTATGATAAAAGAGCTTTAAGTAGCGAAGATTCGTGAGTCCCTATACTAAGCACGAGAGCATAATGTTAGTGGTACATGCACAAGAATCAATACGTAGCACGAAACACGAGCAGGTCCACATCCCGTCAAAAATATGTACAAACAACATCTGCTCCCCCCCCCCCCCCCCTTCCATGTGAATTATGCCGGGTCTCTTGTACTTTTGGGACCTTAATTAGTTTTTTTTTATTTCATGTAAGTCACAGTTCAATCAATTTCAAGGAAACGCTAAGGAAGTGGAATCAAAAATACAAAAAAGCCTCTTTTGAACAGTCTGCTCAATGGCAGGGGATCTGTAAAAAGCATGCACAGTCCCTGTGATTTAGGGTGACAATGAAAATAAAGGCTACACACATGTTTTCGATATTTTTCCCTTTCTTGTTAAAGCTCTGCATTCTCGCTCTCGTGTAAAAATCATACTATCAAGAAAAGATTGACAGATTTTCACAAATTCTTTAACAGCGAATGTAACATTTCGTGCCTTTTTTTATTTTGTTTTGTTTTATACACACAGCAATCTCCTCTAGCCGAGCGTACTACAGCAGTAAGTCAGAGCAAATTGTCTTGATAGGTCAAAGGGATTACATCGTCTTTAATTTGTTGATTATCTCCGAAATAGAGAACCCCTGAAAATGATTGCATTGGTGATCATTGGCGAAAATGCATTAAAGTTATACATTTGGGGGTATTTACTATAGCTATAAAGGATAAGATGTACAGTTGATGGTTAACTCTTTTAAAGTCGTAAGAGAAAATGAGCAAATTAATTAAAGGCTCAATATTGAATCTAATATACAGACAAGTCATTAAAACAAAAACATCATGACGGATGAGATCTAGTTAGAAATATTTTGTTTGAAAGTGGTTTCTAAAAATCCTGAAGGATAATAGTTAAAGACATCAGATTATATTAAGGGATTTCTTAGAAGGAAAATTAGAAGGTACTAGACCAAGATGGAAGCCGGGAACCGACTCGCATTTCCATGGAACTTAAAAATCCGTAAATTTATCACAGCATTATTAGTTTTCAACTTCTTCAAACGATCTCGTATATACACCGCATTTTAGAGTGTCGTGTCAGGAACTGAACAATTTAAAAAAAAAATCATAATTATGGCGTCCATCTGTTTAATATAGGATAATCTTCAGCTTCCTCTGAACCCTGACATCTTAGAGCAGAAGGTCTTCGACATTGGAATGAGTCTCAGTACAGGACAATCAATCGAAGTCAACGGTAAGTTGATCAGCATTGTATTTTTGTGCCGAAAGATAAAGAAAACAGGAGCTTTAGAACTAAGAGGTTGGAATTTGCCATAATCTTGGTAGGTGGTATTAACGTGCAGGGTGCCTCATAGAATGGAAATGCATCGATATTTCAATTGCGAAAATCTCAAAACATGTTTTTTCAATGAAACTCTCGAAGTAATGATTTATTAGTATTTTTAAACCTTCATGTAAATGTCCATGTGATCTGCATAATTTTCACGCGAATGCACGTCTTATAAAGAGTTGATATCAATGGCAACTTATTTAGGATTGATATCAATGATATCAACTATGTACTCAAAAGAAAACGAACTGCAAATTGCGATTGATTGGAGGACTTGCGATTGATTTGGATCAGTCGCAAATCTTTATAAGACGGGGCGCTAGTAAATGTCAATGTTATAGATCAAGAAAGTGCATTCAAAAGCATCGTTTACAATAAGCGTATTATTGTTTCTCAAAATTGTATGGCAAGCTCACAAACAACTGTAAGGAACCAACTCTTGTTTTAAATAATAATAATATTGGCATATATATAGCGCTCTTACAGACATACATGTGTATCACAGCGCTTTACAACATATTATTACCCCGGTCATCGGATTCAGGCTTACCCGCACACAAGGTATGCACATTCTCCACTCCCTGGGGAGCATTCCAGCCAGTCGCCATTTTACAAGCGCCACTTGCTAATCAAACCACATTAGCTTTCGCATCCTACCGGGTACCCATTTTAACACCTGGGTGGAGAGTGGCAAATGTAGATCAATGTCTTACCAAAGGACATTAGTGCCGCGGCGGGACTTGAACCGCGGACCTTGTGATCCACAGTCCGGTGACTTATCCACTCGACCACGACACCTCTACATGTCAACATATCAATTATAATAAAGGTCATTATTGTAAAATTAAAAAATGTTCAATTTGTATTTAATAAGATTCATGTACGAATTCATTCTTAATTGTAATATATTTTTGGCATATTGTTGATGTTATACACTACCAATTGAAACTGTAAATGAAATCTGAATTTAAATCTGAACTGCGATCTTAATCATAAAAAGGGATGTTTACGGATTGTTACAATCTCTACTATATACAAAAGTGATGGATTCGCTAAATTTGATTGAGATAATCGGATAATATTAATCAGCTTCTCTACATCCCTCAAGAGTTTCCATTCTTTTAATATGTTTTCTTCGTAATATGTCATATTTGATGGGGGAACTTGCTCAGTTATTTATATTCAAGTTTCCTACCATTATATAGCTACACATTTTGTGTTCTTTTGTTACTTTTTTTGTGAATCTTCATTCATTATGTTAATTCTCCCTTCCCATAATACTGTTTCCTCTTTTCCAATTATTTTCCTTTATTCAACCACTTCTCTTTCTCCACATTATATCTATTTCTCCTACCTGGCAACACTTTCACGCTAGATATCTATGTATACCGATCTGTACTCGAAGATTTGTGTGCTACTGAATGGACGGACACCAGCCTGAACGGAAATCAGTTTTCTTTGCCCGCAAACTATTTCTGTGAAAGGAATGACCAATCCAAAGGTAGGGGGTCATAAAGACATATAAGTAGTGTCATTAATGCTCTTCCCACTTGACGTTCATACACTATTCAGTCCCGCGCACACCCTCATTCTCGCTCACCCAACCCACCCACACCTGTAGAGATGAGTTCAGTATCAATATTTATACAAAAAGGAATGCTTATACACTGTCAATGATGATAACAGTTACATCTGTCTACCGCTCATGCCTTATGCATAGGTCACATTTGCTCTACGGCTAGGATACGGCGGCCGTAAGCCACCGAAATCGAGAGATACCCGCGGAGGCCGCAGAGAATCTGCGGTTGCCTCAGGGTCACCCTAGGGCGTATCTCTATCGTTACAGGCCGTACAGGTCGCCGTGGGATTATAACGCGGAGTTATAACTATTTTCATTTCTAGATTCGCCGTAGCAATAAGACAATAAGACACACCGTAGCCATGCCGTAGAGTGGTTCCACGGCGACAATACGTCGGGTGTACGGTTGCATTGTGGCTACCTTGCGTCTGCCTTGGTATTTGTCATAAACCTATGGCCGCCGCAGGGACGCCCTAAAACGACCGTGCGTCTTCACTTAAAAGGCCGTACGGCAGCCGTAGGTTTTCTGTCTCCAAGAAATTCAAAATACGCCGTGCCGCTACCCTAACATATGTGACTGCTACCGTATGTGACCGTGGTAATGCTGCGGCTGCCCTATAATTTCTATTGGCCGTAGATATTTGACTAATGCCTATCCTAAAAAATAACGAATATTATAAAATTCTAGATAGAAGATATGATAACCTTGTTACGATTTGAGTGAACTTAAACGGATTATAAATGGATTCTACACCCTCTGCAGATAGAAATGACCAGCTGCCTGTCACTATAGGGATTGTTACGTCCGCACGTCTTGCTGACCTCCTTAATAACAAGACAGCCAACAACGCCACCACCGGCAATAATGATGTCAACCTTCGAGTTGCAAGTAATGTCATAACGGCAACTGTATTCATTGGTCACGAGTTGGTGTCTATTCCCTTCAGCTTTACGCTCATCCACTCTACAGTGAGTACCGTGGGGATCTTTAATCTCTTCGAATTCGCTGCACAAATAAATCTGTCATGTCATGTTAACCCTTCTGTCAGGCATTTCCGTACCATTGTGACCGGTACATTAAAACCCTCATCTCGATTGAAAAGAATCATTCATATCTAGACATTTGTTTTTTATTTGGTTTGTTCAGATACCTCAATATATATTTTTTTCCAAAATATAACTTAGAATAGTCAAACCTTTGCAGTAAAATGAACATATTTCAACAGATCTTTTTTATTTTCTAAAAATATAGGCAACCGCAATATTTGAGTATAACTATGATCTGGGAAGACTTATATTGTTTATCAATGTAAAAATGGTAGCTGAAAATAGATATATATAGGCAATAATTGAAAATTGAATTGTAATATAAGTCATGTTAATGAATTTAATGCGTTACTATGGCAACGTCCGAAGATGTCATTTAGAAAAATGACAACAGGTATATTTGTGTTCAGAACCCACCCCCCCCCCCCTACCCCCCCCCCCCCAAAAAAAAAAAAAAATAATAATAATAATAATAATTTTTTAAAAAATGGGGAAATATCACATAAAATAAGATTCTACAGGAAATTATTTAAATACTAATACTTGCCAGTGTACTATTAGTCTTTGTTCATCACTTTCCCTCCTACTTCACTGCAGATGATTGGTCAGGAATACTTTTCACCAACATGCAGCTTCTGGGATATAAGTACCAGGTATTATTTTGAAGGCAATAATATCTTGTTATTAGAAATGATTTTCGAAAATATTTTGCCTTTCATTTGATTTCTATATATACCTGTTACATTAATAAATTGATATTTTCACACTTCATATAATTATCATTTCTATTTTTTCATTCATTTAGAAGTGGAGATCTCTTTGTTGCTAAGAGATAATAGAATACGTAGGCTAGGGCAATATAATCTTAAGAATATATAGGGAATGTGGAATTTATATCATAACATTTGATAGATGGTAATTCTTTTTCTTCTTCATCATGTTTGTACATTCTCAAAGGTTTTTGCAATTATGTTGAGAATGTGACTTGTATTTTATTTTACAAGTTAAACAACAATAAACCAAATATGTTAACACAAATGCAACTGAATTATTTTTTTTACTAAAAGGCATATACAATAATGTTTTTTTCAAATTATTTTTTAATTTTGAAATAAAGTAAAATGTAATACATCAAAAACGTACATTGTCCCTTTCCACATCGATATCCTTGATTTGTTTATGAGCCAAATATAAAAATTATTTTGTTTCTGTAGAATAAACAAAAAAATGCTTCAGAAAATGAAATAAAGTGTTATATTTGCTTTAATAATAATACCCATTTATACAGTAGGCTTGCGGATGTACCATGTGAGAGAGAGGGAGGATTGAGGAGTCCTGAAAAGGACCCTCGGTAATTTTAGTCAACCTGTTCCAAACGTCGAGCCACTCCCGTCACCCATCACCTCCAAGCGTTATAGTTCTCCGTAGAACTATAAGCTAAGACAAATAACCAACGATCTTTTCAAGACTACATCAACAGTCCTTTTTCAGGACTACACACCCTGAAGAAAGATTACATAGAGTCCTTTAAGGATTCAACAATCCTCCCTTTCTCTCAAATGGTGTATCCGCAAGCCTACTGTATATCTACATCACCATGCAAGCCGATACAAGCAACATATAATACCTAATGACTATAGCCATGTATGGAGTTGCAAGAATTACATATATTCTTTCGCGATGTGTTTACTTTGGCACTTTCGTGCATTTTGTTCTTCTGTCAACCCTCGATTACTAGAACGGAACGGAATAGATTATGACTTTATTTTTTAGAAAACAATACAGAGAAAACAAAATTCATAACTGTATCCAAACAAAATGAAGTAAAACAAATTTATCTGGTAACATTTCTCGTTTGCTATGTTATTTAAAGGAAGTGGAGTTCTACCGGCTGTCAAGAAACTTTTTTGAACAAAGCGAATATGACATCATGCTACTGTGATCACATGACCAGCTTTGCCATTCTCGTGAGTTTGCTGCCGAGTGAACTGGTAAGATATAATCATGATGTATTATATTTGAGCTTATCATTTCACAAACGTGTATGAAATTTAACTATAATTATCCATAGTTGGTTAGCTTAATAGAAAAACAGTTAATTGAAGAGAGATTCTGATATGTTGTGCGCTATTTGAATTAATGATTTTTATCATTATAACGTTTAAATGTTATATTGGCGAGTTAATTGTGAGAATATTCATATCTTTTCATAAGAAAATAATCGAAATGTTCCCTTAAGATGCTACGATATTTCAAAAGTTTGAAATATTTCCCCTTTACCTGGAATGTGATTATCCTAAAATCTTTTTTCCCATATCAATAATTTTTGACAGAGATACATTTTGACAAAATGAGTAAATTAGTCTTACAGATATAAAGTCCATTATAATATTTTGTCTTCGACAAAAATATATATATATATATCAAGTTTATACCAAGAGTATTAATAACTTCAAAAGCTATGTGTTGAACAATACTTTTTAGGATGGAGATATCATCAGTGATATTCTAACCTGGGCTGGCCTTGGATTATCTGTGACGTCACTCGTTATTGGTCTGATTACTTTCTTTATTCTCAGGTAAAAATATAAAGGAATTTATAGTTTTAAATGATTGACAACCCAGTATAACTTAGGCGATTTTGATAATTTGTGTATAATTTTGTTCATGTAATTCAATTCTAAAATTGGTATTGCTTTATTTTTGATAGGATATACTTATTAGACAAAAGTAAATTACGTAGCAATTAGGAGAAAAAATAAAGACAATGAATATTCTTTTATTCACTCTGAAGTCTCTTTTTGTTGTTGTTGTGATATTTGTATTTTGTTTGAAATGAAAACAATTACGTGTAATGAAATGAAATGATCGGCCACTGACCGTGGATTCCCACACACTATGGAAGGTAGGGTTTTTTTGCACTCACTGCGTGAATTGTGCGTATAGAAAATCAGAATTTAGGGTGCAAGGCATGATAAGTTCATAATATATTTTCTTCAAAGTAATATGTTTAACCAAAGGTCGGAATTCTGCGAATGTTGATTTGTAATCCTATACCACGGCAGGTCAAAGAAACCAATTTACATTTCAAATCTATAACTAAATAAAGGTGAATTAAACAGTTTTGTTTTATTTGTGCCATAGATATGATATGAATAACATGCTTTGTAAACCAATAAGCGAACGTAATTTTTTTAAAACTTGGATAAAAACTCTCTGTAACTCTTCGGGTGTAATTTTCACTTTATACATAGACGATCGTTGACAGCTGACCGGGTTATAATTCATGCAAACTTGATGGTCGCCATTCTATTTGTCGATATCACCTTCTTTGCCGGCATCAATCCTATTGAAATTGAGGTAAGCTTGATTATCTTGTATGCTGAGGTTCGTGGAAGGCTATCCATTTCCCCGATTTCCTTATTGAAGCCGTGTGCTACTAGAAATATATACATTTAAGAATAATATTAAAGAACAAAAAAGTGGACACTCTTTCATCTTAATTTTTTTCATATCAGCCATCAATAAAATATATTAAAGTATATTTCAAATTAAAGAAAATAATTATTCTCTACCAAAATCAATTAGAATCAAGTTTCGAATGTTCACGCTTGGATGGGCAGAATTATTTAACGGTTAGAAGGTCTGATTAAGAAAAATGCAACACCAGACAAAAAAAAGCAAGTAGCCATCCAAATGTTAAGGAACATGTGCATCAGTAAAACAGTCTTGCTCAACAGTAAAACAAACAAAGAATGAGAAAAGATGAGTATCATTGTGCTCTGGATGTCAGATGTAGTCTCAGGACTTAATGGTTTTGTCAACCACGGTCAGGATGCCTCTCCTTTCAACCCAATATCGTGTACGAGCGAAGCGTTACCTCCAATGCCCATCAACATTTTAGTGGTCAGATGCCCCATTTTTGAAATTTTCTTTCAGATTCTAATTCATTGTCACTTTTCTATGCTCACTTAAGTATGAAAAGTATGATTCCGATTGCACACCATCTTAAATAGGATTAATTTATGTTCATCATATCTATTTTTGTATGTGAACCCCTTGCATAGTTTGCATGCAAGGCATATGCCTTCATCCTGCACTACTTCTCCCTAGCAATGATGTTTTGGATGCTCGTCGAGGGTGTACACCTCTATCGTCAGATCATCCAAGTTTTTTACTCTGGTAACCCGCGAACTTGGGTTTATGGAATCTTAGGATGGGGTAAGTTTATGATTAACACTCACAGCATTTATATGGTGCCATATTTCTGCATCAAAAACTGCATTCTGCATTAAAAACTTAACTCCGTTTGGTTGACGATCAGCCATGCACAAAAAAGACGAAAGACTTCATGCATGACTGATCGTCAACGAAACGGACTTGAGTCCTTTGTCAACTCTATTTGTTGCTACGGCAGGCAGCCAGTGAAAACGAATTTGTTTAATCAAAATATGGAAATGCAAGCATTACTTTAAACAAATAGAACGTTGTTATTCCTGGCTCATTTCTCCTGATCGAGGTGTCATATTAAAAGGCAGAAAATGAACTTTCTAGAAATTTGATTTTCTCTTTGAAATTCAGATACCGCCCGACAACGAATTTTTGGTACCCTCTCTTCAAATTGTTTTTAATCACTCATGCTTGAAATATGCATCATATGAGTTGCATCAGAAAAACGAGGAGGATCTAAGCTTTACAAATATGTGTCATTTATTAAATATGATTGTCATTAATTTATGATAAAACATCGATAATTCTCTTCTCGGTTTCGTTTTTTTCTGGGACGCACTATACAATCCAGATATTCAAATCTGTTTTTAATTTATGGCATTTTACGGTAGGGTAATTTCAAATGAAAGATGGTTTAACTGGACAACGCTGCTAGAGGCAAATTAATACCCACTGTAACTTTGAAAAAATAAGCTAATGATGAATATCTACAGTGATTGGGTTGTTAAAGTAATATAGTTTGGCTTTAATTTAACCTATATAATCAAAGTATCACATCCGCCATTTACAAAATACCATACTATTTTTTTCTTTCGCAGGTAGTCCAGCTGTGATACTCATCATAACTGGAGGCGTAAAGCATCAAAGCTATGGCTATGAACAAAGGTGAGTATAATTTAAAAAAAAAAACTATTATTATCAATATATATGATAGTCCACGGAAATCAGTTGCATTGTAATATCATAGTTCAAGTGTCAAATATTTACGATGGTACCCAAAATGAATGCAATGAATTTAAACTTTTGCATAATTGAAGTAAATAATTTATCTTTATCAATCCGATTTAAAATACAGTTGCTGGCTGAATCCAACAGATGGGACAATCTGGGCATTCACCGGGCCGGCTATGGCAATCGTACTCGTAAGAAACTCGTAATATTGTGCGATTTTTTTATTTGTTATTTTTGTTTTTTTTAGTGTTTTAATTTTTATTTTTTTTTTGGTCGTACGGAAGCTCGGAAAGCCTGGATTTTAGTTTGATTTCCCTTTTCTGACGAGTTGGGTAATTTCCTCAAATATACTGATATGAGAAGATTAGAGTAGTGTTTTGCGCATTATCTTGTTGTTTGACACCACCTTTTCTAATAGTTCAATTTTGCATTTTAAATTGTATAGCAGCATTCTTAAACAAAGTCTACAATTTTCCTCTCAATTGAAACTAAGCAGCTCTTTCAATTCACCAGCTGCAACTTTTCAAAAATCAAAAATTTTAATATTTTACCCTGCCGTATTTTGATATATACTACGTACAATTCAAACTGTGGAAGTACTGCAAATGCGCACTTGAAAAGATGAGTTTACATTATGAAATAGAAGTTCACTCTTACAAAATGCTCGTTATATCTGTTTGATTGCAACTCTTATTGCTCAGTGAGTAAAGGAGATTTTTCAAAGGAAAATAGGCATATATTTAATCGAAATATGAATCTCGTTAAGTTTCATATTTTATGCTTATCTTAAATTTTAAGACCTACGTTTTTATATCGTCGCATCGTGATATCTGAAAACGATTTTATCCTACGCATGATTGCCGGCAAAAGAAAATCAAGTTAACGATCGACAATTCCTTATTACCGAAATGTCAACGTTAGAAGCTTGCCTTGTGTCTGCGATAATATATATATATTGATTAGAATCTCATCATTAGCAGGAAAATTATCAAAAATGTATAATTTATTTTCCACTTCTAGGTCAACGTAGTTATTCTCCTACTCGTTGTAAAGACAGTTGTGTCTGCATCTCGAGGTCAACTTGACAACGATAAGATCAAGCAAATCAAGTAATAACCTAATTACTTTTTAAGAAATGTTTTCATTTACGATATGTTCTTGCTTTACCCTTTGTCTCGATTACGTAAATGTTCAAGAAGTATTTTTTTCGGAGTAAATCATCTACATTATGTAAACTTACTTATGAATTATTATGAACGCAGGTTTACGCCTCTATATTCAGTTCCAATTCCTTCTTCATGTAAATTTTGTCAAATCATTTTGTTTTTATTCAGAGCTGATCTTTGGAGCCCTCCGTTTCTCCTCGTATTGCTTGATATACATTGGTTTTTGACTCGTTAATGGTTGAGGAATGTATGTGAGTGTGTATGTAGATTTGTGTGGGTTTGGAAGGGTGTGTGCGTGTTTGTGTGTGTGTGTGTTTGTGCGTGGTTGTGTGTGTGCGTGTGCGTGTGTATGTGCGTGTGCGCGAGTGTATTTGTGTGTGTGGTTTCGGATAGGTGTGTGTGGGTTTGGATATGTGTGTGCATGTTTGGGTTTGGATAGTTGTGTGTGTGGGTATTTTGTTAAACTTGTGTATATATTTGGATAGGTGCGTGTGGGTTCCAATGTTTTTGTATAATGTTTGTAAACAAATCACTGTGTACATTCTCTTTGTCACTGCTTTGCAGAGCTGGACTTCGGAGCACTTTGTTGCTCTTCCCCCTGCTTGGTATCGCTTGGTTATTGACACCTGTAGTGGCAGTTTTCCCGCACGTCAAGGCGTTGGAATACACCTTTAACGTGCTCAATTCTCTTCAGGTATCTTCTAATATAAGTGCTAACCTGGCGTTGTAATCCAACACTATGATGTCGGTGTCATGATGATTTTAATTTTCAATGTAAAAAAAATGGAAACTAAAAGAAAGAAAGAGAGAGTGGGCCGATGAAACGAAGATAATCCTGCCTTTTCTTTAAAGAGAAGGTTGAGCTCTTTGGCTCTGTAGACGTGAAAACAAATAATTTGAAATATTCAACATACCATTTCACAATAAGGGAAAATATCATATTGAAAATCTTGAAAAACCATCAAATTCCAAATAACTAAATATATCATATCTTTGGACCAAAGTTTGATCCTTCTATTTTCTGTACTGCCGTACCATGTTTGTGTGCACTGATTTTCCATCTGACAAGAATTTTTCGTTTGTTATTTTCAAAAACCTCGCAGGCAATCAACGCAGATTAGGTCCTAGATAATTTCTGCCTTCTTGATGTAATGGTCTGCTCAGTACTCAAATTTGATTTTAACCATGCACGGGCATATGTGTCTTCAAATTTTTTACTTGTATTTTTCATTTTTGTTTTACTACTACGAGACGTTCATATCTAAGTTTAGTGCTGTGCATGTATCGTACTAAAGTAGATTATTTATGTTGTTTCCTTGCAGGGGTTCTTCGTCGCATGGCTCTACTGCTTTCTCAATTCGGAGGTATGTAATGAAATCATAGCTGGCATCAGACACTCAAAACAATTTTATTTCGGGGAATTCGCTCTGTAAAGAAGTAAAGATGGGCGTTATCGTAGAGAAAGGATAGCTATGATGCAACAGGCAAAAATGTAAATCTTACGCCCCACAATATGCTGCTTGTAATTCGTTTTTAGTGTATAAAGGCAAGTTAATTTCATCGTGGATTTTGTATTAGAAGTAGGCTATATAAAAAATAATATTCGAATATTGATCTCCTAACCGCCTATTTAAAGGTACTATGTCCCTTTGGCAGCCAACCTCAAATGCTGTAGAACTTTGCAGGAATTATGAATATGTCATGTATGTCCTATCTGTGAAATTTAAACGTAAGCAGTGTCCTCATATTCAAATTATGCAAGAAAACCCGTTTACTTGCTAGACTTCACTGTCAGAAACCCTTGAGTGACTGACTGGCTTTTTTTCTTCTTTGGTAATAACACACAGGAAAAGAGTTGTAAAGGGTACATGAGCATTTGTCTACATCAATAACATACTTCTTGTGATGGCCAAGATTAAACTGATTGAATCTTTGCGCAGCATAAAACGTATGACAATTCGGTACAATAATTGTCTGAAAATCAAGACTATTACTTTTGGGCTCTATAGCCCTAAGGTCGATTTGACAACTTATAGTTGTTATTTTCCCACTTGAAGACATTTTCAAGCCCCACCTTTTTTAGGGAAGTTCTAAATTAGTATTATCTTTCAAATGCAGTTGGAATTTAACTTTTTCATTTGTTTGGCCTGCAAATGGGACATAGTACCTTTAAAGAAAGAAATTCTTCAAAACTGCGAATGTCCGATAGTCCACAGTAAATATGTGCAACTCCTCGAAACAGGCAAGACAGACAGTGCACACGATATGGCGCTTCCGATTTAGCCTTTAACATGAAATCAAACAGAAAGTCTCTATTATTGTGATTTTGTATTATTACAACAGGTTCGAAACGCCATCAGAGAACATGTTCGCAAATCTCGTGAAAGCAGGGCTTCGAACACCAATCCCAGTACAGTTTCAACAACTGAAGTAAATGAAGTTTAATTTTACACTTTATCTAATTATGCAATAATTATATTTTTTTCTTTCTAGCGCAATAATAGCATATATCTGCCCAGTGTTTTTGTACGCGCATGTGTGTAACTGCTAGATTCTGATTCGAAAAAAAAACGCGCATCGAACATAATTTTTTTTTTTTTTTTTTTGGGGGGGGGGGGGGCGCGTTTGTTATACGTGATGATGCAAGAAAAAGGGGAAAAATATTGGGAAATTTAAAGTCCCATTAATCTTATTCATGAGCCTCGAAATGTTATCTTTCGCGTGAATTATTGTCTTGTGGCACTTCTCTCATGAGTTTGTTGGGGCGAATGAATAACGACGTTTTGTATAACAAAGGCGTTTGTCAAGTGAAATGCTGCTCCCCAAATTGAATGTGTGAAAATTGGCATTGTATGGTTGATTCATATACAAATATATGTTGGCTATATTCAAATGTAAAATTGTAATATTCACAAACAAAAATTTGTGTGTGGAGGTGTCGTAATATTTTATAGTATTATTATTGTTTTATTATTCAGGATCTAATAATATGCATTTTTATTTTTATTGCAATCATATATGGTTACTTTCTACTTCTTTTCTTCTTCTTTTTTTTGGGCGGGGGGATATTTCTTTGTTATTTTATTTATGTTATCTACCATTTTTTTTTGTTATCTACCATTTTGCTTTGTTATCTACCATTTTTTTTTTGTTATCTACCATTTTGTTTTGTCAGGGAAGTGCAGCTAAGCCTGGTATGAGGTTGATCCGAGTCGCTCCAGCTCCAGTAGGTCCTACACAAAACCAAGCCGGTGTCTCTAGTCACTCAACCTAAGGCCTAAGCAGTAACACCACGTCCTTATAAGAGGTGCCCTAAGTGAGTACCTCGAATACGTGATTGAGCATATGAAGGTGGCGGGTACGAGCTCCTACAAAGCAACGATGTCCTCTTGAAAGACATTGATCTACATTTGTCACGCAACACCCGGATGAACTATCTGAGTGGGTAGGCCTATCTAGAAGGATTTATTTATTGAATTCACTGTGCGGTGATGATGGTTGCTGGTGACAATATTTACAAAGTCTTTAGAAAGCGAAAAAAGACATTGTATCATAAAGTTCAAAATATTTTTTGCAATAAGTGTTATGCAGTAGTTGTTTTTACGGTAAACTTTTCATGAGTTTGATTGGAGGTTTAATTATTTAGCCTTCTTATTCAGTATGAGTTCAAACCATGGAGTATTATTACCATGACAATAAAACATTTGATATATAGTTTGATAGATAGATATGTATAGCGATATTGATATGTGAGTCGATGATGTGGTGTTGTTTATGTTGCTTAGGTTAAATCGGAATAATTATAACTTTCGGGTGTTTAAAAGGTTGTGCTAGGGGGAACTGAACAAAATGACAATCACGTTATGCAAAAATATAGAAAAATCTTTGTTAATCAAGATTTATTTTTTATCCTTGAGCACGTTGTGCCTACGTGTATAAAAGGTTGCTAATAATATCATAGATTTCCCGGCCAATTTCGAAAATTTACCTTTCCAATTTATTTTTCCATTCCGTGTTGTTAGGTATTAGGGCAAGTCATAATGTTTGTTCTGCCTTGCTACGTCTAATGTATGCCAATTTAAAATCTGGTTCTTGAAACACATTTGTTTGTAACAGGTGTATGAAATAATTCGTAATGAGGCAACTAACAAAGACTTATGCATTAAATTTGATCACATTACGAAAATGGCCTATTGAATGAACTTTTTTTAATGGAATTAAATAACCTCGAAATCAGCCGGAAAACCTATAATAAAAATAACAGCTTTTTCTGAGAAAGTATGAAAATTATTTTTGTTCTTCTTCTAAAGCACAATATTTGCTTAACATGTTAGTGTATATAAAAGGAATGTGAAGTAAAATTGTAGTCTAATAGTTTTGTTGGGAAGAAGTAAAAGAGTTCGTTTCCTTGAATGCTGAGTGTTCTGATGCTTATTGTTAGATTGGTGTTAATGATTGCAATTGTTATTTTTAGGATGTTTATGGGTAGCTTAGCGTGTCATACGTAATGAAACTAAAAATAGAATTGAAGTGAAGAAATTTTATTATCGAATTTTCACTAATAATTACTGTACAGGTATATCATTGCATTCTTAATAAACCGAATTTTGATTTATTTCTTAATGTATATGCAACAAAAATGTCATAGTAGTTTATGTATAAACAATGCTTATTAGAAATTATGCAGTCCCGTTTTCAGGATCTGTTCATGTCGGAAATGTCTAAAAAAATTAGTTTGCAAATGTGTTTTCTCGAAGTAATCAGAGGATAGAAGTTGCGTAAAAATATACGAAAATATGCACGATTTGTTTTCGATTGCTATTTTAAGGACTATGTAGACGAGTTTGTGTGAAGTATGTAGCATCTAGGAAAGCGGAGATAGGTAGGCTGAAAGAAAGGTATGAAAATGGACCTAAAGTTGACAAAATGGCTTCTGAACGGGCATGCATGAGTGATTTTTTTGAGGAAAACGAAGAGTTTCGTGGGATGCTATAAGCGTTTCTTTTCGATTATAATTAAATTCGATTAGCGTACAGCGTGATCGTAGGATACGTAAACAACAGTGATATTAATAGTACAGCAAAACCTGGTTCAGGTGGCGCTTTTTTTTCTCCTTTTTGTTGTTGTAATGACGTGAAATGCTATCCGCTTCGCAGTTATGTATCTTTCTTATGTCATTCAATTTGGATGACTTTCAAAAGCGATTTTATGTTTTATGTCAATTGGCAATACAGAAACCAAGAAAAATTAATAAGTAGTATCGGGATGAATCTTTCTTACACTGTCGCTCATATAGTTGGAATATTTTTGTTTTACCCCAATTTATGGAATTATTTTTTAAATCATTTATTCCTCATAGATCTAGATAATAGTATACATTCTCAGATTTGATTGAATAATAATTTGCCAATGTGTGTTTTGCGTGACTGCTAAAGCATGTGTATGCTACTAAGCTTTATCAGATTAAATGAACGTTTTTTTAAATTATATTTAATTTGAAAATTCCATTCACCTATTACTTGTAAATGATCAAGGATGATTCTTGAATGATCAGTTACTTCAAGGGGATACCAATTAATTTGTACTTTACCTGTTTATATGCTTGTGTATTTATCTATTTTGTTTTTGATGCTGTTATTTGTTTATTATTACCAAACAGGGCCTAATGGAAGACCACCAATTTGGTGAAAATTATGTGCCAACCCGGTATAAATATCAGAAATAAATAAATAAAATAAATAAATGCTTATCAACTAGGGGACCTACGCCCTTAATTAATGAGGATTAATGCCCCACAAAAGGGCACTAATATAGCACATCGACACGGTTTTGATCCTGGGGCCTCACAGTTACGAGGCCATTACTTTGTCACTGAACCATGACTGTACGCAGCGGGGGCTAGGGTAGGGGGCAGTTCCCACTAATAAAAAAATAATTTAAAAAATGCAATAAATTTTCAATAATTCGTTGAATTTCCCCCCGGTCCCTAACATAAAAAATCCTCTGTACGGCCATGCATTATGGCCCAAGGTTCATTTTCTGCCCTTTCATAATTAGGAAATATGAGCCAGGAATAACAACGTTTTGTTTGTTTAAAGTATGAAAGGGCAGAAAATGAACTTTCTGGAAATGTGATTTTTCTCTTTGAAATTCAGCCAAATGACTTTTTGGTTTCCACTCTTCAAATTGACCGTAATCAATCATGCGTGAAATATGCATCATAATGAGTTGCATCACATTAAAGAGGAGGATCTAAGCTTTGTGAATATGTGTCATCTATTAATTATAATTGTGATAAAGTTATAATAAAACATCACAAATTTTCGGATTTGTTTTTTCTGGGACGCACTGTATAGTGAAAAAATTTTAAGTTTACTATCTGAACTTTGAATTGAAAAAGAGATTCCCTTCATCTCCATTAAGTTATGTTTAGCACTTATT